>JADLZK010003005.1:0-163073 GCA_015847255.1 Hyparrhenia diplandra
AAGATACTAGTAGGTCATCTCTGGTAGCCAAGTACTTCCACAACCAATCTCCAGAAGATTTGGGGATAGAGATTCTTATCCAGTTTTCCTGCAAAAGATTCTATTCCAACATACCCCTTTTTTTCTTCGATAAATTTATTTTAGGGCAGAATTTAGGAGTAAATTAGTATCCTGCCGGCCAGGCTGTGTGAAAAGGGCAAAGAAAGAGACAAAACTTAACCATTGGCAATTCCCTCATCTATCACATTTCTGGAATGCTTTAGTTTGTTAGAATGGTTGATTCAGAAATAAGTCAATCTACAGAACCATTGGCCCACCATGGAGTAGCTTTGCTCAGTATTTCAGTCTTTCTGCATTTTATAATCACTTAACCACCTTGCAGGTCAATAAAAAACCATATGTTTTTTCCCTTTTTCTTGGGCACGTGTTATATATTTTATATAAAATATAAGAAAGGTGTGGAGAATCTGATATTATCTAGATGGCAATGACTTGAACATAGAGAAAATCAACAACTGGAACACTTCAGCTTGAATATATATATATTGTTTAAAGAACCACCTGCCCTGATGACATTTGTGCACTGTTCCAGGAAGCATTGCAACAGGTGAGTTAAATTTCACATCAACAGAGGCACCTGAGCTGCACAGACCACTTGGCACTTTCCACTCAACATGTCAACGTCATTGACGTAGATGCTCCAGCTAGTAATATGAACCCTTTCTCTGCAAGTATGGATGACAATAGGGCATCAAGTGAACATAAAACTTAACCATTGGCAATTCCCTCATCTATCACTTGGGACTGCAGGCTGCAGAGAAGAGAACACCAAGGTATGACATGCTTCTAAATTCTATAATCTATACTACTTTTTGACGGCAGTAAGGCGTCGCCTCGCCTTACGACTTACTCGCTTAGGTGTAAGGCAGTAGCCGGTCGCCACACCTCGCCTTAACGCCTTAAAAACATTGGCACCACATATATAATAAAAGATGCTTTGAATAAGCCCTTTGTCAAACTAGCTTGCCGCTCTTTGTTTGGCTCAAGGTTTTCTTTGTTTTTGTTTTTTCAGATAGTGCACTGCAGCTTCATTTCAGAGAGTCAATAGTAACTGACCAGTGGAGAGTTCAGGTAAATCTCAGCTGCACACTTCGTGTTTCAGCAGTTCAGATATTTCTTTGCTAAATGATCGATTGAGCCATTAGTATGTAGCCAACTATAAGCAAATTTCTTTGCTGCAACATGCTTAGGCTGGTTTGCAGATGGTTTGATATCCTATTTATAGTAGAATTTTTCAGCTATTTTAATATATACTAGTTAAATGCCCGTGCGTTGCTACGGGATAACAAAAATTTTATATAAAAACATGATCACATGATAAGGTAACAATACTATAAAATTAAACAATGATATTAAAGTGATATTTAATTCAAACAAGTTTTATGAAAGTAACACAATCAATCGTGGATATCATGGTTTTGTAAACTCTATTTTATGGGCTTTTTTGTAATTCGCCTAAAAATAATATTTTATATCGGCTCGAAGAAATCTTCGATATACATTTATTTCGGGTGGTGAACAATGCTAGCCTGTGCTAGCATAATACAAATAGTATGATTTATGAAAGTAACAGTCACAAATAAAAACCATGGGTGTCATTGATTTACACTTGAAATGATATAGAGCTATATAAAAAAATAAGAAAAAAAAGAAAAAGGGGAAAAATAGAAAAGCATAAGAGAAGCAAAATGACTCACGGACGCATGCCACGGACTCGGCCCCAACCTTATCCGCGCGCCTCCTGGCTCTCACTCCCACCTCCCCATCTTCCTCCTCACGATGGCTCCAAGCCGGCCGTAGAGCCACGCACCCACGCCTCCCACCAAGCCCCGTTCCGCGCCTCCAGCACGTGATCCGCCGACATGGAGCCGCTTCCCCGCGCCGGTCGTTCGTCGCCGCACTCCTCGCGGCGAATCCGCCTGGCCACGGTCCAGGCTGGTTGCGCGCCGACAACGCTCCTCGCCGCGATTCCGACTCGCCCCGCTGTGAATCAGCCTCGCCGCACAGTCAATCAAGAAAACCAGGGCGGCAGGGCGCGGCGGCGGCCGCCGGGCTCTCTGGCCCCGGTTCCGTCTCGTGTCTCGACCGTGGAATCCGAGGAGGACGCTGGAAGGCTGCTACCCCAATGTCTCGATCCACCGCGATTCCCCTCCTCTTCCCATTCCTCCACGGATCTGCTCGTCGTGGAGCGAGCTCGTACGGCTTAAGGCGAAGCGCACGCTCGTCGGCGCTGGAACTGGAAGCACGCCAAGTTCCAGCCGCTCAAGTCGACAATCTGCGCCAAGAACCATTACAAGCGCAGCCACTGCCCCAAGATGTAGGTCTGCAACCGCCGCAACTGCAAGCACTTCTTCGTGCTCGCCGACCTCCGCACCCACGAGAAGCACTGCGGCGGCCACCGCTGGCTCTACTCCTGCGGCACCTCATTCTGATGCAAGGACAAGCTTGCCAGCCACCTCACGCTCTTCACCGGACACCAGCCCACTGTGCGGCTCGACAGGCAGGCCAACGCCAGCAGGAGGGTCGTCATCGTCCTTGTCGATGTCCACGCAGCTTGGTACGTAATACCGTAATGGCACTCCGATCTCGATCAGACTTGTTGAGAATGTAAGACAGACAGTATTGTATCAGCAATTTTTCAGCATATTATATAACATGTGTCCGTGTTTGCAAAACAATCAAAACATGACTTTGCTTGTTGTTTTCGTTAGTTATCTTGATTTTTTTTTTTTGGCAAAACTGCAATCAAACTCATGCTGTTGTTGTTCGTGTGTTGATCAATCGACGAATATATATAGATGTAATTATGAATTAGTGTGATATGGGTTGTGTTTCAGTTTTGATTTTAGCTTTGATTAAATGCTGCTAATACTGCAATAAGATGCCATCAAAGCAAATGTAACTGGCCTTTTTAATTAACATTGCATATTTTAGGACCCAGAACTAAATATTCCAAACAAAGGCTTTTAGTTTTGTTTTTTGATATATTCTCCATGCATCAGCTGCATGAAAACTCAAAGCATATATGAGTTTGATTGTTATTTCCATTATGCTAAAAAAAACGAGAAGGCAACAGAAATCAAACTCATGCTGTGTGCTAATTGAACTGTAGATTGACATACTATGCTTTCGCCATAATTTTGAGTGAGAGGTGTGTTGTGTGGCTAGTAGTATTCGGATGCTATTGTACGTTCTGATTTGATTTGCTTAGTGATGTGGTTAACTGGTTATTATTATTGATTTATTCCTGTGTCTGAGAGTAGCTGTTAATATTGGATCTATCATGCTCGCATAGTCGGTGTTTTATCAAAAAAATTTCCCTCTGAAGTTAATCACTTGCAGTGGCCCTAAATTTGATTTCTACGCAGGGATTGACTTTGCTTTGTCAACCTCCTTTGTGCTTGGATTTAAAAAAAAAAAACCTCGTTTATGCTTAAGAGTCACTTTTACTCAGCAGCAGGGAAATAATATCGCCCAACAAAGGTCGGTTGTGCTTAAGAGTGACTTTTACTCAGCAGCGAGGAAATATATCACCTCATTGCTCCCATGTAAGCAGTGATTGTTCCGATCCCTCTTGTCAGACGTTCGGTTTTAACCAAGTTGTGACAAGACTGTGGGTACTTGCCGCCAACACGCTTGTTTGTTTCAGCTCGTCTTTTAGTATTTTGTATATGTGTATCATTTAGCACCATTTGTATATGTGTATCATTTAGCACCAAGGATGAATGTTCACAAGCCTAGGCCCTGTAGCCCGCCTTCGCAGGAGTAGCAAACCCTGAATCCTTGACCGATGTTATTAATTGTTTCATTTTTTCTTCAATCTTCAGACAACCTAGTATTCTAAATTTCTAGTTATGTATCAGAAGAAAGTACACTCTGAAATGTCTAAGCTCAATCTACTATACCAGCTCTCACATATTTTTGTACAGGTTGTTTTTCAATCATTCTCGATTTAAGAGAAAAAAAGACACATATAGACTATCTAACAATACAAATTATCCTATCCTATCCTATCTAAAATGATGAAATGGATCTAAGTTCTATTTTGTTCATTGTATTTCAGTGAATTCCTTAAAAACCTCATAAACTATTTGTTCTTGGTATAGGTCATGCCTTACAGCACAGGATGCAAAACTGCACTGTCAAACTTTGAAGCACAAGTGGACTATAGGGTATTCTTCCTAGCTGACCTAGCTAATTTTATTTTTGCTGTTTATAGTAACTGATTTTTAAGTTGTATCCTTCCCTATTGTTGGTGATGCAGACAATGCAGCTCTTGTTGCGTGGACTACAACACCCTGGACACTCCCAAGTAACCTAGCGCTGTGTGTCAATGCCAATCTCACGTATGCAAAGGTTGGTACTTTGCTGTTTTTGAACCCTATTTTTCTTTTCATTTTGTAATTTTGGCACGCTGGCTTCCTGTTCTGCTGTATGTCTACAGGGCACCCCATGGTTGGGGCAGATGACTCGTGTCTAGCAGGTTTGAGAGGATACATTTTGATCTGTGTTGCATTGATGCCTAATTTAATTTTCTGTGGGGGTTATGGTTAGGTTCATGTACCTGATGAAAATTTATCATACTAAGTCATGACCTATAAGTATGCAGTTAGCACTTCTGCCTATTTGTGGAAGATAACTTCCAGCAGTAGCCAAAGGGATCCCTTTTTGTTCGGATTCTTGATTATGACCTAGTGTGGGATGATGGGATCCCTTTTTGAAGTACCTCATCATAAATCAAATTAAATAATTGCCACTGTAATGATCTGAAACTTGGCTTTTAGAGGATGCTACCTTTTTGAACTTTGGTGCCATCATCCTTGCTGAAGTCTCCAGTCCTTTCTATCAGCGCTACAAAATTGGTTTAAAATTGCTATATATTAGCTATGTATCGGATGCAATTGAATTCAATTGGTCTAGCTCTCTTTAGCCCAGCCCCCCCAAAAATATTTTTTCTAGATGCACTACTGGTTAGGTGAGTGCGCACTGTTTACTGGTCGTGGTTCTGTGGGAGATTGGTGTAATGTAATGCAAAGGTCCTAATTTTGTTTTTGTGGATGTGCATTGCGGTCATTAGGTTCACCACTGATCAAGATCGGAGCACGTACCCGACGAGTGATCCAGCAGCGACGTTGGTGGCGGCCACGATCTTCAACTTGGCCGGTGAGCAATAGAGCACTGGCGGCGTTGATCTCAAGATGATGACGGCTCCACAGATCAGGTGGCGTGGAGGTGAGGACAACGGAGCAGTCGACGGCGTGGCGTAGATGGAAGTCGAGGACGGCGGAGCAAGGTGGACGGCTCGGCGTAGATCGACAGGAACGGAGGAGAGATCTTGCACGGGGAGGAGATTTGGGGTCTAACGTGATTTCCCCTCTTCTATATTTGGCACGCATGCATTTATGTCCTTTTTCCCCTCCTAATCGCTCGCATGATTTCATATTATTTCCTTTCTATATTTGGTCGCACCTGGGTATGTTTTTTCCTATTTACACCCCTTTGTTTCCTATTTAACGGTGCATGGTATTTCCTTTTTCTATCTTTCCTTTCACACATCGCACGGGGGAGAGAGCCGATCGACGGGGCCTTCGTCGCACGGAGCGAGGCGACGGTGATTAGTTTTTTTACCGCACGAAAAAAAAGTCTCCCTTTCATCCTTTTTAGGTAGTATAAAGATTTGCTGCAGCTGATTGGCTACTATCCAAATTAAAACTTTCTAGCGTGTTGTCATACCTGGGAGCTGGGCAGCATCATGTTACAACATGTATGAATGGCAAGATAAAAAAGAGCCCTTGTTGCCTTGTAGGCCTGTAGTAGTTATTTTAGGCTTTTTTGTCTATCTTTATTAATTAGTCCAGTTGCAAGGTCATGGGCTGCAGCAGTGCTTGCAGATGGAAGTAGCCTTTACTAGAACAATGACATCAGTGCATCCTGTGGGAACATGCTCTGTTCAGGTTGTTTTTCTGTTAACTGATCTCTCTAGTTTGGATGTATTGGTGTCAAGAAACTTGGCCCCTCATCATATTGATAGCTGTTGTACAGAGTTTTTGTAGAACTACAATCACTATGTGTCAATCTTAACCATCAATTGTATGAAGATAGTTTTTATCATTGTTCTGAATTTCTGTGATGACAAATTATTTGTTGATGCAGGTTTGAGGGTACAAAAAACCATCAAGATGAAGTACCACCATCAAATGTGCTATGAGATCAAATTTCCATGATGCCGCTTTTATGTTTATTTCTTGCTTGAACTGGACGTAGCTACATGTCTGTCTTTACTTCCATAATCTGAAAGCTTATGCAAATGAACTGGATGTATCGATGATTCAATGTACATCTGTTTGGTTACCCAACGAGATGAAGTTTGTGTTTGGAATTATTATAAATTGACTCACCTTCTGTATCCAATGCGTGTATTGTACTGTTGAAAAATTATTCACGGTACTAATTTGCCATATTGCCGTTGTATTTTTTAAATCTTCATTTTTTTCTGAGTTTTTTGAATATATTTTTGGGTGGCCGGTATTTATATCCCTGGGTTGCCCAAATGATACCCTGGCATTTCTTTCCCTGGGGGATTCCTGTTGCCCACGGGGGGAGGGATGGCATGTGCAAGTCAGGATTTCCCCATGGAAATGAAACACACGTGCCTTTTGCTCCCAACATCCAAACGAGCCCTTATAGTGATTGAATGAGTCTATGCAAAACTACAGGAGTTTAGTTTTTTTAAATCAATTATTAATTTAGAAAGAGAGAAATATCGTTAATTTTCCGTAATCACGGGAGACTCAAAATGGGTGTGTGGCACATTCCCTGCTGCGCCCTTCATTTCTGTGACTGCCGGCGCTAAATATATTTGGACAATCCATCTTAATTCGTAATATATACTCGTTTGAAAAGGATGCAACATACATGTAAAAATCAAGACTCAATGTTACTTTTTTTAGTAGAACTAACATGTTAACTGAACCGTAAACTTTGGCGGCCCAACATATATTCGAGAATTTCATATTCAAGAAAAAAGATATTCCCTCCGTTATCAAAAAAAAATATAATAAAAATCGTGCTAAAGTTTGACTAAGTTTATAGTGATTAGTATTAACTTAACTTAGATTTATTATGAAAATATAGTCCACCGTTAATCTATTGTGCTTTTTATAATACTTTCTTCATCCTAAATTGTAATTTATTTATAATTTATTTGAATTTTTTATCTCAAATTTAACCACTAGTCTTATATATATTCATAATTATGCCTGACGTCGCGTCCTCCCCGTCTCCCACGATGGCGCCGCCGTACCCCTCCACCTTCCTCCCTCGACTCGCCGCCGCCGCGCGCCCCCTCTCCGTCTCCGCCCGTCCCCGTCTCCCACCGCCCTCTCCCTCTCCCGCCGCCACCACGCCCGCCTTCAGTCCGCATGCCTTTCACACGCACCTCGCATCTGTCGCGCGGCACCTCCCCTCCCTCCTAGCCGCGCTCTCCCGCGCCCGCGCCGCGCGGCTCCCGCTCCTCCCGGTCACCCGCGAGCTCGCCGCCTCAGCGCTCCTCCGCCACGGCCGTCTACCCGACGCCCTCGCACACTTCAGCCTCCTTCCAGACTCCGACCCCACCGCCCCTCTACCCGCACCGCTATGCAACTCCCTGCTCGCAGCGCTCGCGTCGTCCACTGGGTCCCTCGTCCACGCGCGCAAGGTGCTCGATAGAATGCTGGCGGGAGCTGTCGAGCTGGACACCGTCGGGTTCGGGGTGCTCGTTAAGGCCGCAGGCAGGAAAGATGACGGATTTGGCAATGTCCTCCGCCTGGTGGATGTGGTGGGCTGTCAAGGGAGACGGATTCATAGGTCGGTTGTGGTGGCAATGGTTGTCGACGGTATGTGTAGGGAGGGACGAATTGAGGATGCTTGGCGTGCTCTGGAGGAGATGAGGCTACGTGGGTGGAAACCAGATTTCGTGGCATATAGGATTGTGGCCGAGGGGTTTAGGGTAGCAGGGAGGGTGGAAGAGGAAGGAAGAATCTTGAAGCAAAAGAGGAAGCTCGGGGTTGCACCGAGAAAGGATGAGTACAGGGAGTGTGTGCTTGCGTTGGTGTCCAACAGGCTAGTTACAGAGGCCAAGGAGATGGCCGAGGCGGTTGTGTTGGGTGATTTCCCAATTGACGATGATGTGCTGAATGGTTTGGTCGGTTCAGTGTCTGAGATTGATGCCGATGGTGCCGCCATGTTCTGCAAGTTCATGATGGGGAAGGGGAGGTTTCCAACTACTGAGATGCTTGTGCACCTTTGTGAGAGTCTTTGCAAAAGTGGGAAGGGTGACAAAATGTGGGAGATTTTTAGGGTGCTTTTGGACAAAGGGTATTGTAGAAATGCAAGGGATTATCATTTGGTGGTGTCATTTTTAGGGAAGGCTGGGAAGGTTAGGGAGGCATATGATGTTCTCAAGGAGGTGAAGAGAAAGAGGCTAGAGCCTGACATTTCATCATATAACTCCCTTATGGAAGCGCTGTGTAGAAATGACCTTCTTAGGCCAGCAAAGAAGTTGTGGGATGAGATGTTTACCAGTGGGTGTAGCCCAAATCTGCAGACATACAATATACTCATAAGAAAGTTTACCGAAATGGGTGAAAGTGAAGAGGTCCAACAACTCTTTGATCATATGTTCCAGAAAGGAGTGGCTCCAGACGGTGCAGCATACACGTCCTTCATCATTATGTTGTGCCAGGAAAATAAATATGAACAGGCCCTGGAGATCTTTAAGAAATCTTGGATGCAGGATGCTGGAGTGGCTAGTTCCGTGCTGAGTAGTTTTATACTTGCACTCTGCAAACAAGGTATGCTTACCAAATGAAGTTTAGGCTGCTGCTAATTACCTTATAACTCATCTAAGTAATAGCTATTACATGTTGTTTGCAGGTAATTTCAAAGCAGCATTGAGTGTTCTGTGTAATGTTCCATCTAATGTTGAGAGCTTGAATTCACACATCATCCTGCTGAAGCATGTAACTGATGTTGGGGAAGTGGAGATGGCCATTGAGCACATAAAGTGGATTAGGAGCAACTGCAGCTCTAATTTTGACTACATAATAAATGAGCTCATGGCTTCTTTATCCACATCGGCAAATCTTCAACATGTGACAAAGTTGATACAGTATTTACATTCACAGAGGCTTGTTGATGATGCTGACCCATGGATCAAGTTAATGGGAAATATATATGCTTGAAATTTTGTTTTCCGAATTTATACATCCGCATTGCAAGGGAGGGAAGAATGATTGAGCCTATTACATGGTCCGATCAGGCAGTCAACCTTCTTAGAGAAACAAGATCTATATTGCAGTGTTTATGCCTATCACAAAATGGCCATTGCAAAAGGCACTGGAAAGTGTGCAATGTGGCCATGCTGTTTTCCTTACAAGAAAGGTATTTTTCTTTAGAGTAAAATGCACCACGGGTATCTAAACTATTCAGGTGGGATTTACTTCAACTTAAAAACTAGTCAAACTATTCTGTGGGACAATTGGTACTCACAGTCAATACTCAAACTATTTTATGGTTGGATAGGTACTCCAAGAAACGTAATAGCCATGTACTCAATTCCTTTATCCTTTCTTTTCTTTTACTTTTATTTAACTGAAGCATAACTAAGTTGTTATTTATTTTTGCCGCTAACCTACACACATGCAGGTTCTATTAAATTTCATAGTATTCATAGGAGATATTCATAGTACAAACTCGTAAATATTCATAGCTTAAAGTTCTCATAAATATTTATAGATAAAAATTACATTATAAAACTATCGTGCTAATTATCTGCGCAATGATTATAGTAACAAGATCATTTTTGTAAATCATAGTTGCAGCGTGCAAAGTAAATAACAACTCAGTTTTGCTTTAGTTAAATAAAAGTAAAAAGAAAAGAAAGGAAAAAGGAATCGGAAAAAAAAATTGAGTACCTGGCTATTAATGTTTTGTGGTTGAGTACCTATCGACACCCACGTAATAGTTTTTCTTACGTTTTAAGTTGGAGTACCTTTTTTGTTATCCACATAGATGATACGCTTTTTAAGTTGGAGTATCTATGCATCTACCACACAATAGTTTAGGTACCCCCTACCTACACAATAGTTTAGGTACCCTGGGTGCATTTTACTCTTTTCTTTAACATGTACCTTCTCCTTTTTACTAGTTTCATTGACAAGGCATCTTACTGTGCATGTTCCAAGAGAATGGATCAATTGTGAGCATTATACCATGGGATGGACATAGGATTGCTCTCATCTCTATAGATCCTTTATTTTTGGTGATCCTTATGAATAGTTCCCTCCCCGTTTACTGCTCCTCTACAGCTCCTGCCTCCTCACGTATCCCTGTTCATCTACACCTCTCGCTTCCTGTCCCTCCGATGCTGCCTGTCACTCTTCCTGGCCCTTCGATGCTGCCTCCCACGCCCAGATGCGTTGCGGCGCTGCCCGCGTCGCTCCAGCCCGAGCCCATCCCGCTCCCACAGCCCTGCATCTCCCAACCCTTCCTGCGGTGCCGACGCCCTTATCTAAAAAAACTCTGCCCTTACGCAGATCCGCCGCCGACTGCGTCCGTCCGCGGCCACGCCGCCACCTCCCCGCCGCAACCGTTCCTCCGCCGGCGCCTCGACGGCCCCTCCACTTCGCGCCTTCTCCGCCCGCACGCAGGCCCGCCAAATCCACCCGTACGCACCGCCGCCGGAGCCGCTGCTCCACGCCCCCATGGCATGTGCCGGCGATGCGTTTGCTCCATCTCCCGCGCATCGCTTCTTCCACCGCGCCCTCCTCATCCGCCAGTGCCGCCCTTTCCCGCCACAGCGCGGGCAAACCCTAACGGCGTAGCGGCGGCGGCACACGCGATGATGGCCGGCGAAAGCTCCATTGGCGCGCCGCTCCTTCCGCCGCGCCGCCGTGCCTCATCCCCCAGCGCCGCGCTTCCCCGCCCCGACACGGCCTCGGCGCGCGACGACGATGGCCGGGGCAACCTCCAGCGGCGCAGCATAGTCGCAGGTCAGCCGGCAGCCAGCGCGTCCAGGTACAGTTAGTGCTTATCTACATGGAGTTTTGTTTCCAACCACATCAGTTTATGTATATCATGACACATGTATCCTTCCTTCTGATCTATTCAGATTTCAAATTCAGCCATTTGCACGTTGCAGAGATTGGATGGATTGCATCTCCAACATAAAAATTTTGATGGCCCTGCATGGTATGGAAACTCCTCTGATTTGAACATGTATTGCAAGTGATTTTGGCAAATTACTGGGGAGGGGATTTGTTGACATCGTTTGATCTGTGTGGTATTTTCATAGATGAATCTCTTGGATGATCCACATACGATTCTATCACCTTCACCCACGACATTTTACCAGCTATGTTACGTGCCTATGTTTTAAAATTCCAATGCTTGCATCCTATTAATTAAAAAAATGGAGATGGATTTTGTTGGCTGATTTGAAGCCAATCATCTTTAGATGAAGCACTTGGCTAATCCAGATATAGCAGTATTGCCTTCACCCACAACATTTTACCAGCTATGTTACTTGGCTATGTTTTAAAAATTCGCATGCTTGCTTCCTATTAATTAATCTTAAAAAATGGAATGGATTTCGTTGGTTCATTTCAACAGACCAGCTCTATTATTGACTTTTTTGCAGGTGTTATATTTTGCTGTTATATTTTGCTCCATGCATATGCATTTATGGTTGTGGTTATTCACTGATCGCATGCTCATGCAATGCTTCTTAGTGTTCCCTATTTGAGAAGGATGCAGTGTGCTTCTTCGGCACCGACATCAATTTACGTATATCATGATACACGTATCCTTCCTTCCATATGACCTATTCACATTTGAAATTCAGCGATTTCCACGCTCGAGAGATCGGATGGATTGCTTTTCCAACATAAAAACTTTGCTAAGCCCTCATAGTCAACCTTAATTTAGAGTTGTTGCAACTGATTTTTGTGGAGGTGATTTAATCTCATTCTTTGATTTCAGTGTTCTCTTCTGAATTGAGGTTATCGGCTGAATCTGCTATCAAATATTGACACATTTTTCCTGTACTGCCTCAGCTTTGGACCATGTCGTTGGGGCCTAAAAATGCAGCTCTGGATGCAGACGATGTCCAAACTCTGAAATTATGATGTGATATCAACAAAGGTTTGTTTCTTTCAATTTGACCATCTCATTTTTTCAGCAACCAATCTCATTGTAATTTATCAAATGAATCGCTTCACCAAAGAATGTTTTCTGTCGTATTGTAAAATGATGAGATATTAGAGCCAATGCCTGATTTATTTGGGTTACAAAAAAGAAATGCATTTCAATTACCATGTGATCTTCCAGATAGCAAACACGATGACTCTGCCACTAATTGGTTCTAACATCGCAAAGCATAAGTAGTACAATTGCCTTCCTTGCATTAATGTACTGAAACAATTTGTTCAGTCTGAACATATAATACTGCATATAAACATGGCAAATTATATTTTCGTTCCGACATTGAATTTTAGTCCATCTCTGGACCTTGGAATGCTGTAGAGATTTGTAATAATGGCATCTTTTTTTCCCATTCAATGGTTCCTTAACGTTCATACTTTCCTGCTATTTAGTTCTGTTTGTGGTCGTTTTATTTTACTCATTGCAAATGCTCCGATGGTCCTCTACTTACATACATGAAAGGGCTAATATGTCCTGAACCTGTCAGGTTTTTTCATAGTCTTACATTTGAAAACCTGCAGACACTAATTGGTTCTCTCCTTCAGGTGCACTACCCAGTTGCTGCTTGGCCAACAAATGTGACTCCTACAAACCATTGTCTCTGGGTGAGTACATTACTTTTTCCCTTTTTCCTTTACCTTTCAGTCCATGTGTTTCCTGCAGTTGTGCATTCTAGAGATCCTATTTGGCTTATTAACAATGTTTATCGTCTTTGCCAACAAACTAATTTGTGGTATATTTCAGTTGTCACCGCATGTCCCGAATCTTATAAGTACGGCTCATGTAAATTTGGCTCATATGCCCTGCATATGGTCCACGACTGAACTGGTAATTTCCTCTTCTACGGTTTGTGCAGTAGAATTGATGAATCTCAATTGACAAATAATTAGTCCTCCTCTCCATGTTCTGGTCTTCTAGGTTATTTTGCTTTTTCCCTGTTGTTCGTTTACCCTTTTTGCGAGTGTGTAACCTTCCAGCTTAGTTGCCCACAGATTCCAGGAATTTACTCAATTATGTGGTGCCTTACAGGTGTCTCCTGCCTATTGAATATTGGTTGTTTGGTTGACAGCGTACAGTGCAAGGCCTAAACAAATGAGTTATCTAATCTCTCAAACAGCCAAGGTAATCTGTGTAATTTTACAAAAGATTTAGTGTACTTCAACCATCATTACTTCTACAGATTATCTCACTGGACAAAGCTGAAAGATTCTGAAGAATCCTGCGAGGTTCACCTAACAAATAATACAGCTCTTTCTGCTGAGAAGAAAAATTTGTTCTCTCACGTACATACTGATGTAAACCTACTAAGTTTTTTTTTCTGGACTTAGAAATTAATATTGTTACACTGTCATAATATTGGAACTGGTTTACTCATGTCCTCTCTGTACATAAATTCCTTTTCTCATATACTGCGTAAATTCTTTATTTCAGTTGGAGAGCATTACGATGGTTATGAAAGCCCTACAAGGTATGCATGCCAATCTGGAACAGAAGCACTCCTCTGTATCAATAGAGAAGGATTTTGCATATGATCAAGGGAACTGCAGGATCAGTTGAGGATTAAGAATGAGGAGTTTGAAATATCAGCGAAGTCGCATCAACTGCAAGCAAACTGCTATGACAAACATAAATGATTTTATGGCGGCGGTGCAAACAGGAACAGCAGAAAAACATAGGTCCTTCTATTAGTACAATTATTTTGGACAATTGTTTCGAACCTTTCTCTCTGTACTTTTCATACATGACATTTAGCGCTTTGTTCATTTTTCATTTCACCGTATTGTGTAAAATACTATGGACATGATGATTGTTCCTACATTTCAGTGAGACATCTATCATTTATTTGTGCTACAAATACAAATTCGTGCAACTGATTTAGCTACAAATTTTTCTTTGGCCCCGTGCGAAGCACGGGGGTACCTGCTAGTTTAATTTACTCTCCTTGCAGGTCTTGAACTGTTAGAGAGGGAATAAACTCTGTCTATTCCTCCAAACCCTAGAAGGGTGGGCAATATAGTAGCTGTACATGAGCCTCTATTGGGCCTTCACTCATATACACTAACACCCCCCCGCAGTCTGAACTACCGGCGCAGCGGAGATCAAGACTGGACAACAAAGAAAGCAACACACACACAGGCCCCCCCGCAACCACAACTAGCCACTGGTGACGTTGAGGCTGGATCGGAACTCCGAGAACGTCGAGGAGGGAAGACCCTTGGTGAAGATGTCGGCAAACTGGGAGGTGGTCGGGACATGGAGGACCCGGAGCGCTGATCGCAACCAGGTCACGGACAAAGTGCAAGTCAATCTCCACATGCTTCGTCCGTTGATGCTGAACCGGGTTGGTGGAGAGATAGACGGCGCTGACGTTGTCACAGTAGACGAGGGTGGTCTTGGTGAGCGGGCCGTGAAGCTCGCCCAAGAGCCGACGGCCAAAGACGCCTCGCCATACCGTTAGCGACAGCCCGATACTCCGCCTCTGCACTGGAGCGGGAGACAACCGACTGCCGCTTGGACGACCAGGAGACGAGGTTGCCGCCGAGAAAGACGGCATACCCGGAGGTAGAGCGGTGAGTGTCTGGACAGCCCGCCCAGTTAGCGTCAGTGTAGACAACAAGCTCAGTGGAGGGAGACCGGTGAATAGCCGGCCGGAGTCAACGGTACCACGAACATAGCGGAGAAGGCGCTTCATCGCAGAAGAAGATGTGGCTCCGGGGATCATGCATGTGAAGACAGACTGGCTGAATCGCATACGCGATGTTAGGCCTGGTGAAGGTGAGGTACTGCAACGCACCAGCCAAACTCCGGAAAGCAGTAGGATCCGCCACAGGGTCGCCTTCATCAGCAGAGAGCTTCGCCTGAGTATCAACAGGAGTAGCACAGGGCTTGCAAGCTGTCATCCCAGCCCGCTCGAGGATATCCAGAGCATATTGTCGCTGGTGTAGGAACAGCCCCGAAGGGCGAGTCTCAACAGTGACCCCCAGGAAGTGGTGAAGCGGACCGAGATCCTTCATAGCAAACTCCTGCTGCAAAGAAGAGATGACGCGCTGAAGCAACTGCGGACTGGAGGCTGTGAGGACAATGTCATCAACGTAGAGTAGCAGGTAAGCAGTCTCAGCTCCATGGCGATAGACAAACAGAGATGTGTCTGACTTGGCTTCTCTGAACCCCAAAGTGAGAAGGTAGGTGGCAAACCGGGAGTACCAAACACGAGGAGCCTGCTTCAGACCATAGAGTGACTTGTTGAGCCGGCAAACCCGAGCAGGCCGACTGGAATCCACAAACCCCGCTGGCTGACTGCAGTAAACTGTCTCAGACAAGGTGCCATGGAGGAATGCATTCTTGACATCCAGCTGATGCACTTGCCAGGAGCGAGAGAGAGCAAGTGAGAGGACTGTGCGCACAGTAGCAGGCTTCACCACCGGACTGAAGGTCTCATCATAATCAACACCAGGGCGCTGGGTGAAGCCCCGAAGTACCCACCGAGCCTTGTATCGCTCCAGACTGCCGTCAGCTCGACGCTTGTGCGTCCAGATCCACTTGCCAGTGACCACATTGCCACCAGACGGACGAGGCACAAGGTCCCACGTCTGGTTGGCTAGAAGAGCCCCAGACTAACTGGTACCTCGAACCATATATACCTTATTATTGCTTATGTTACTAAGCAACATCAGCTAGAAACTGAACTTGAACGAGAATATGTTCAGAAAGAACTTAACCTTACTTATATTCCAAAAGGCACAAGTGTTTCTTCTGTGGTCATTTCCCAGTGAGTTCATCATCAAAATGTTGACAGACCAAGACTCAAAGGATTTAGATTATACTAAGACGATCGATAATACCCTAAACTAGTATTATTTGTTTGGACTTGAGCATTATATACGCACAACACCAGCTGACAGACACTAATTAAAAGTCGATCTTGCACGTCCAAGTGTCTAAGAAACCCGATGGAAGAAGATACTAAGACCGCCGTCGAAGCCGCCGCCGTTGACTCCCGGCCATTCAGTGAGGTGGAACGACTCCGCGTCCGACGAGGCGACGATCCTCTCGAACCTCCCGCGCATGTATTCCACCCCTGCGCCGGGCAGCCGGCCAGCGCCGGCGGTCACGGCCCGCAGCTTCTCCAGCAACCACCCCTCCGCATCCGACGGCCGCTCCCGCCTCGTCGCGTACCCGACGCGCGTGCCCTTGCAGTACACCAGCCACTTGGGCGAGTCCAGGAGCGCGCCGCCGGGGAGGCATTGGGCGTCCACTGGCGCTGGTACTCGAGCACGATCCTGCCCGCCGCGGCGATGTCCGCACCGCCGAGGCCAGCCGGCAGATCGAGGACGAGGAAGTGCTCGTCGTGGTCCGCTGGTTGGTCCGTGGCGGGTCCGTGCTCCTGCAGGAAGAGGCGGACGCGGCGGTCGCCGGCAGAGGGCACGAAGAGCGTGCCACGGACGATCGCCGATTTTGTGGCCGGCGCCGGGGGCACGGGAGGAACGTGGAGGCGAGGACGCACCGGACGTGGTTCCACCACGCAAGCCACGCGACATGGCAGCTGTAATATTCTGTCACCTCCTCGCCGGCGCCGGCGGTCTCGCCAGCGCCGCCGTCTTCAACTGGCACTACTGCAGGTGGCATTGGGTCACGTAGTGCGCCCGCGTTCCGGGGACGTGGCGCGAAGAGTAGTTAGTTATGATCTATATTTTTTTCTATACGTGTATAGATCTATATACTATTTTAGATGCATGCTAATAGGGATTCGGACTCGATCGTCTCAGGAAATCGGAACTTGTATATGGTTCGTGCGACAGTTATCTAAAGGTTAAAAGCCTAGTCAATTTTTGTAACAGATTGCCACACATGTGGAGTTTAGCTTTTCTCTAAAAAAATAGCATTTCTACCAACTGTCTCTTTTATTTGTTCCAAAAAAGAAAAACCATAGTCTCTATCGCAGTAGTATCACGTTGTGACCGGCCATTCTAGCACCTTTAAAATGGAATAGCTATTGTCTACGGTATATTCTCATATTTAAAAATAGATTAAATATCCCCAAGAACCCCCTAATTAGCCTAGAACATCCAAAATCGAATCTTCATTATCTGCTCTGTCTTCTAATATCCTGAGACCTGAAAATAATGGCTCGAGATCCAATTTTAATGAACCTTCAAGCGCAGGCATGCGAGAACAACGAGGAACGCCAAGAAAAAAAAAGACGAAGCCAACACCAATAGGTATACCTGAGCAGAAAGCACAAGGCCCGGTGGCACGGCACGAGACACGAAATTTTGGCCCGACACGAGCACGGCACGGCCCGGTTGGATTCGGGCCTGGGCCGGCCCTAGGCTGACCCCAAGGCACGTAGGCCGGCACGGCCCGGAACGAAACATCAAAACAGGCCGAGTAGCAGCCCGGTTGCAAGTGTAGCCTTCTATAAAACAAAGAAAATATAGCCCATCTTACCTTTCAGCCCACCACATCTCCCCCTGCCATCCAAACCGTAACAAAGAAAATACACCAGCCTCTCTCGGCGTCGCGTCGACAGACTCGTCACCGCCCGCCGTCCCGCGCCCGGTAGCGCCACCTCCGGCGGCCTCTCCCCGGGAGTTTCGTGCCGGCAGCCTCACCTCCCCCGCCTAGCTCTCCCGGAGCTCGCGACAAGACGGCGACGGCCTCGTCCGGAGCTTCGCGCGCGGGGGCGGCGGCGGCCTCCCGAAGCTTCGCGCGGCGGCGGCGCCTCCCACGCAGCTCAAGGCGGCGGCGGCGGCCTCCAACCCGGCGACGGCGGCGACGGCGATCTCCTCTCGGCGGCTGCCTCTCTTCCCCTTCTGCTGCAGAAGAAAGCCACGGGCTGGCCCAATCACCTTCACGGGCCGTGCTTAATCGGGCCAGCCCGGCATGGAAAACGGCCCACGGGTCATGCCTGGGCCTTTACTCAGGCACGATGGACTGGGAAGGCCCGCATGGTGGCGGCCAAAACGGGTCCGTGCCCTACTGGGCCGTGCCGAGCATGGGCCCGTGCCGTGTCGGGCCGGGCCGGCCCGTTGCTCAGCTATACCAATATATCAGCCATCCGCGTAGCTTTTTACTTTGATGTCTCTGTTTTTCCATGTGCAGATAGATTGAAAGCTATGATGAGGAGTTGTTCGAGTGAGATTTTATTTTTCTTTCGTCCAAAAGAAAACAAGATTGAAAGTAGATTACCATACTGTTGGAGAGCTATTTGTATAATTGTATTTCCCCCTTAGTGTGTCGTTCATGACGCGTCGTTGTGATTTTTAACTTTTCATTTGTCTTAATACAAAAGACGCGCAAACCTTTTGCGTGTTCAAGAAAAGAAATACTGTTGGATCGAGATGCTGTGAGAAATTTCATGAGCTTTGTAAATGGACTCTCCATTTGAGTTCTTTTTTACGGAAAAAAAAAAGAAAAAGAAACACCTGTCCAACAACTTGGTAAAACAACTCCTTAAAATTAAGCAGGTGCTAAAACTCTCTCCAACTAGTAACTTCTTTGCTTTGATGGGAAGTACTGTGTACCTTCCGCTGGCTCTAGTTTTTTTTTTTTTTTTTTTTTTTTTTGGCTTCTACGAACCACGGTTTTCTCTATTTTGCACGAATCCATGGAGTTCCCGACTATATAAGAAGTAGGGAGCCCCTAATCGACGACGTACATCTTCGACAAACCCACTATATAATCTATTAGTAAGCACCATCGGCGCCTTCGACAAACCCACTATACAATCTCTTCCTAAACACCATCGGTGCCTCCGACAACCCCACTATAGAATCTCTTCGTAAACACCATCTCCGAGCACATAGCGTATAGAGAAGCTTTGTGCACTTGATGTAGGGTACTTAAGCATGAAAAAATACCTGAACAAATATAGATCTATGTCCCGTATGTTACCCATATGATTTCCAAGCACAAAACACCGATCTACTTATCTAGACAAAAAAAAAAAAAAAAAATGAGACAGTAGTCATCATAGACTTGTACAACATGCATTGTGCAGATTAATACAAACCATATTATAAAACTCGATTGGGGTTGTTAAGACTGCCACTCCAATTACCCATCCATACACAGTATGAGGGATAAAACTCTATCGGGGTGTTTAAGAATGCTGCTCCAATTTCCCATCCATACACGTACGAGGGATAAAACTCGATTGGGGTGATTAAGACCGCCGCACCAATTTTCCATCCATACGCAGTATGAGGGTAAGCGAGGTGTATGAGGGATAAAACTCAATCGGGGTGGTTAAGACTGGCGTTCCAATTTCCCATCCATGCATGGTATGAGGGCATGCAAGGAGATATTTTTAACCCTACTTAAAATTATGTGGACAAGTGAGAGGATTTTTTTAACTCCGTTTCAAATTCGCTCTCACTAAGATTCAAACTCAGAACCTATAAGGTGCCGCCGGAGTGCCCATACCATCTGATCTAGCATCCTTAATTTGGCTATACAACCACATTATAAAATATCACATACTGTTGATGAACTGAACACGCGCGAACCTCCAACAAAATAAAGCAAGGCCTTACTTAGAATCATTAGCCAAATATCCTATCATGCTTGCGCAAGTCGTCCTTGTCTAGATCGATATGTAGGGGCGAATCCAAGGAGGGCTGCCAGGGCTACAACTCTCGCTATCTCCTATATACGATTCATGCAACAAAAGCTGGCCAAGGAACGTGGCCACGTCACTAGCAATTCTCTGCCGTCAGATCGGGCGAGCGGACGATCCAGATCGGGCGACCATCGCTATTTTTGCAAAAAGCCCTTCAGTTATGATAAAATAGAACCCGCGGTCCAATCCTCTATCTCAGACTTTCTATTAAAAAGGCCCTCGAGCTTTGCCGAAATAGAACAAACAGTTCAGGCCATTCTATGGGCCGGCCTGGCAGCAGCTTCATGGGCCGGCCTGCCTACCAGTTGGGCCACGCATTCCGCGCCTGGTCTATAATGGGCCAAAAACAGCCCTCAAGCCCATTTCCTTTTCTACGATTTTTCTCTTTTCTTTTTAAATCAGAGATCTTCCAAAATTCGTATAAAATCATAGAAAAAATAAAAAAATGTCAAAACAATTTTGTTGAGTTTCTTATAACTATATTTACGCATTAAACTCAAAATAACATATAATTTAGTGTATTATATCTGATAGAGCTATGCATCTAAATTTTAATGTCAATAATTAATTTTTGCTCATAGCACATATGAACTACAAAGATCTCCCCACCTTAACTCTAAATCAATTCATACCCTTTTCCATAATATTCGTTTCCTAATTCTCCCCACCTTAACTCTAAATCAATTCATACCCTCTTTCATAATCTTCGTTTCCTCATTCTTTAATTTAGTACTAACTTGCAAAATCCAAATAACTACAAATATCTCCCCCACCTTAACTCTAAATCAATTCATACCCTTTTTTTCATAATATTCGTTTCCTAATTCTCCACACCTTAACTCTAAATAAATTCATACCCTCTTTCATAATCTTCGTTTCCTCATTCTTTAATTTAATACTAACTTGCATTGCAAATACTATAAAATAAATAATGACATACATATACAAAGCAAAATACTTCCCCATACATATGATATGCCGCATACTCTCAGATATGAGTACTCCCTCCGTCCCAAAAAAATGATGTTTTTGACTTTCACACATCATGTTTAACCGTCCGTCTTATTCAAAAAAAATTATGTAAATTATAAAAAAAACAAATCAAAAGTATCTTTAAAGATAAAATAAGTCATAACAAAGTAAATTATATTTACACAAAATTTTTGAACAAAACGGATGGCAAAACATAATCTCGGAAAGTCAAAAAATATCATTCTTTTTGGGAAGGAAGAAGTACATCATACCACACAAATAAATAAACAAAACAAATACACTTAAAATATACGTCATACGAATAAAAAAAAACACAAAGACACACATACAATACTTAGCTAACCACTGGCCATAAGCGGCAACGCCGCGGCCATTTCTAGTGAGTCTGATTTCTTCATTAATCTTCATTATTTACTTAGGCTCAAATTATTGTTAATTTTTAGCTTTAGTCCTCAATCTTCATTATTTAGCCCCCTTTTAATTCCAACCTTGGATCCGCCACTTTTTATATACTAAATCCGTTTCAAATTGTAGTTCGTTTGACTTTTTTAAACCCAACTTTGACCACTCATCTTATTCAAAATTTTGTGCAAAATATCACTTCTTTTGTTATGGCTTGCTTTATTAACAAATGATATTTAAAAATGACTTAAATTTGACTGTTTTTTTGCAAATTTTTTTGAATAAGACGAGTGGTCAAATTTAGGGTCAAAAAAGTCAAACGAACTATAATTTGAAACGGAGGGAGTACATGATAATACTACATTACTACAAGATAATACCCATCGATGGAGCTTCATGAGGACTTTTAGGGGAGTCTTGATTCTTGAACGATAGTTCGCATATGCTGTATGCACTAGTCCAGTTTACCACAAGCATATTACGATCCCTATGTATACTGTCACCTCATAAAACACTGAAGGGAAATTCGTAAAGAAATTGTAAGACCATAATATATATGCTATATAGATGTCATAGGCTCGTCACAAACTTTTTATATAAAATATTTTAGATAATGACACACTTTTATAAAATAGCAAAAGACAACATCACCCGGAAACCATAGGTCAACTGCTTCCACCTATACTTCTAAACTTGACCTGATAATGTCATAATAGTACACACATGGTATGGTATATACGACGAAAAACAAATTTCACGGCGTATAGCAGGATCACAAGAACACAAAAATCCCGTACCTTGATAAAGCAGGAGCATAAAAAACTGTAAGCCTGTAATCCACATAGGCTAGAGAAGGTTGTGATATTGGCACGGCTCAATCAAACAGTGGAAACAACACACCCTGCACCTCGATCATATCGATCGATCGAAAGCGCAAATTATGTCACCGGCCCGAGGGTGATTTGATTGAACCGCGCCAACATCGCACTCTCTCAGCCAACAACAAAACACCACCACCACCTCTCAAACATAGAGCAAGCCGATCGCCATGGACGACCCGATCGACACCCGAGCTCTCCCAGTCACGCAACCCTAAACCCGAGGCGAGCTAAGCTAGGGAGGATTTGGCTGGCAATGGAGCAAAGAAGGCGAGGCAAGCAGCTGCATTAATAGACGCGCGGCAACGATACGAATGGGCGTACGTGCGACGTAAGCCGGCCGGGGAAAGCAAATATAATCACAAAGAAAAGAGAAATGGTTCAGACGTCGGTGTCTCGCCGAACGAAGCCTCGTCGAGGAACGGGCAGAATAATGCAAATTAAATACAAATCGCAGCAGGGACAAGGCAAGACGTAAGGAGAAGGGGCCAATGACCTGCCTTGGCGATGCGTCTTTGCTCAAGGAAGTGGTTGACGATGACTTGCCGTAGCGAGCTACCGTCTCCCGTCTAGCCGCCTTGCCGGCCTGTCTATGTTATATATCCACGCGTTCCACCTGCCTGAGACCAGCCGGGCTGGCCGGCCGGACGGGAGCACCAAAACCGCTTACTTTTTAGCGGAATTCGCCTACCTCCCGCGGTGATTTTCCCGTCTGAACTCGCGTTGGCCGGCCGCGGGGAATTGACCCCATGTTTTGGTTTGGTTTGGTTTGGCTACGACAGGACAGCGGGATCGGAGAAGAAGTTGAATGGGTTGCTTCATCAGTTGAAGCGTGTTGGGCGGCAATGCTTGTGATGAAGCGTGATCTGTCAGGTCAGCTGGGAGACGGCACAGCGAGCAAGAGTACAAGGGGTTGATGACCTGTGCCTTGAAAAGTATTGGTATTTTGAGCTGGAGATAGCTTAAACTATAACGCATTCGCAACTACCCGTGGGCTGCTGCTTTATTATTTGACAAGGACAAGAGTTGAGCATCATTTTCCATCAGCACACCTGAAAAATGCCACGGGTTAAAAGTTGAGTGATTTCCTCGGCGCCGGCGGTTGGACATCAACTTCCACCGCTGTCCGAGATGCCGCGCTCCGCCCATCTGGAGCGATCCCCGTTCGGGGCGGCGTCTGGGTCTATTGACCACCGCGTACAGGGCTTTGGGGCGGTGTACACCATCGCCCCGGGTCCCCCACAGAAGCCTGGTGAGATGCATCATACCAATCCTATCGTTACTCTGCCTGTTCATTCAGATGCCTGTCATACTCATGTGGATCATGGTACTTATGTGTGTCCTAGACAATACCGATACCCAAAAATACCAGACCCACCATTCCCTATGTTTGATGGTAGTAATCCTAAACTATGGTTGAAAAATTGCAAATCCTTCTTTGATCTGTACCAGATAGAGCCCCATATGTGGATACGTTATTGTACTATGCATTTGTCTGGTTCAGCAGCACTCTGGTTTCAGACAATCCAAACCAATGTCTATGATATGTCCTGGGAGGATTTCTCAGCCATGATTAGCGTTAAATTTGACAAAGACGAGCACAACCACCTCATGAGACAATTTTTCCACATTTCCCACACAACCACTGTCAATGAGTACACAACCAGTTTTTGTGATCTCATTCACCAAATCCTAGCACATGATCCAAACCTGTCTCCAGCAGTCATAACAAACAGATATGTTGATGGGCTTAAAAGGGAAATCAAATGTGTTGTTATGATGCACCAACCCCAAGATTTAGATGCTGCTAGCTACCTTGCCTCTTTGCAGGAAGAAGCGCTGTATGGGCCTAATCCCAGCAGTAAGAAGCTTGAAGGCAGCAGCTCTCACAAGAAGCCTTATTATGAAGCTCTAAGAAATTCTAGCTATACTCCTGGCCAATATAAGTACCCTAGTCAGGGTGAAGACAAGAAGCCCATTGAAACAGTCAAACCAAGGTCCAATGAGGAGAGGCTCAATACATTGAAGAATTACAGAAGGGCAAAAGGATTGTGTTTCAAATGTGGTGAAAAATGGAACCATGGTCACAGATGTCAAACTGTTTCTGTCCATGCCATGGAAGAGGTTTGGTCTCTTGTCTCTGATGATTCACCCCAAACCGTCCATATCACTGATGAAGACTCTTCTTCTGGAGATGACCTCTGTGGTATCTCACTGAAAGCTATGAATGGTCTTGAGGACCACAAGACAATGAAGTTCAGAGGATTCATTGATAATCAGGAAGTCTATATGTTAGTCGACTCTGGGAGTTCTCATTGCTTTATAAGTGCAGCCATTGCTTCTAAGTTATCTGGAATCCAACCACTGCCAGAACCAGCTCAAGTCACAGTAGCAAATGGAGAGGTCTTGCACTGTACACATGAGTTTGTGGATAAACTGTGGCAAATTCAGGGAGTCAACTTTAGAAATACATTCAAGGTGCTACCACTTAGCTCTTATGATGTTGTAATTGGCATGGACTGGTTGGTTCAGTACAGCCCCATCAATTTTCATTGGGGGCAAAAATGGGCAGAACTGGACATTAATGGAGAAACTGTTAGAATTCAAGGAATATTGGCAGCTGCTGTATTGGGACCACCAATCATTCCCACACAGCTAGATGCTATGATTAAGAATGACTCTATCCTCTACATGGTTCATCTCCATTCAGTTGACTCAGAGGGTGCTGTATCTTCAGAAGCTATACCACCTGAAATCCAGGAACTCATTGACAAATATCAGATTATTTTCCAACCTATACCTGGCTTACCTCCCAAAAGACATGGTGATCATGCAATACCACTCCAGCCAGGAGCAGCACCATTCAGGTTGAGACCATACAGGTACAATCCATTTCAGAAAACTGAAATTGAGAAGCAGATACAAGAAATGCTTGACAAGGGATGGATCAAACACAGTTCTAGTCCTTTTTCTTCACCTGTCCTTCTAGTCAAAAAGAAGACAGGTGACTGGAGGTTGTGTGTAGACTATAGAAAGCTGAATGCACTAACAGTTAAGAACAAATACCCCTTACCTGTCATTGATGAGTTACTGGATGAATTATCTGGATCTCAATGGTTCTCATCATTGGACTTGGCCTCTGGTTTTCATCAAATTCGAATGGCAGAAGGACATTCTTACAAAACAGCATTTCAAACTCACAATGGCCACTATGAATATGAAGTTATGCCATATGGGGTAACAGGAGGCCCAGGAACATTTCAGGAGATTATGAACACAATCCTGGCACCATTGCTCAGACAGTGTGTGGTTGTATTCATAGATGATGTTCTCATTTATAGCTCATCCTGGGAAGACCACCTCAAACATGTTGAACAAGTTTTTCAACTGTTGCAGCAACATCAGTTGTATGTTAAACTAAAGAAGTGCTCATTTGCAAAACAAGAACTCAAATATCTTGGGCATGTTATATCTGCTGAGGGAGTATCCACAGATCCAGCAAAGATCCAAATCATCTCTGATTGGCCAGCACCACAAAATGTTAAAGAACTTAGAAGTTTCCTGGGAATGGCTGGATATTATAGGAAATATGTCAGAAACTTTGGTATGCTTTCTAGACCTCTTACTGATCTCTTGAAGAAGGGTATCATCTATACATGGACAGCAGAGACTGATGCCTCTTTCCAAGCTCTTAAAACTGCCTTGATGACAGCTCCTGTCTTACAATTGCCTGATTTCAGTAAAAGGTTTGAAGTTGAAACAGATGCTTCTGATAAGGGCATTGGAGCAGTCCTCCAACAGGAGGGTCACCCTATAGCATTTGTTAGTAGGGCACTAGGACCCAAGTCACAAGGTCTCTCAACTTATGATAAGGAGTGTTATGCTATTCTTTTAGCTGTGGACCAATGGAGACCCTATCTTCAGCATTCTGAATTCTTGATCAAAACAGACCAGAAAAGTCTAATTCATCTTGATGATCAGAGGCTTTCTACACCTTGGCAACACAAGGCCTTGACAAAACTCTTAGGCCTGAGTTATAAGATTATCTATAAACAAGGAACAGCAAACAGGGTTGCTGATGCTCTCTCCAGAACCACTCATGCACCTCCACATGACCTGTCTGCTGTATCAGTCATTACTTCACCATGGGTTCAAACACTACAATCTGCTTATACAGTGGATCCTGATTCTACAAAGCTGTTGCAGGAACTTGCCATCCAGTCCCCTAGTGGGCATTATTCCTTGGATAAAGGCCTCATATACTTCAAATCCAGAATTTGGATTGGAAATGCCAAGGACCTCCAGTTACAAATCTTACAAGCTCTACATGCTAGTGCCATTGGAGGACATTCAGGTTATGAAGCAACATATACAAGGATTAAAAGACTCTTTGCTTGGCCCCAAATGAAGAAAATGGTTAAAGAATTTGTCTCCTCTTGCACCATCTGTCAGCAAGCTAAGACTGAACGTGTGGCTTACCCTGGACTCTTGGCACCACTTCCTGTTCCTGAGGGCTCTTGGCAATCCATAACAATGGATTTCATTGAAGGCTTACCCAGATCAAAAACATATAACTGCATACTCGTTGTGGTGGACAAATTCAGTAAATATGCACATTTCATACCCCTATCTCATCCATTTTTTGCATTGGAAATTGCTCATATTTTCCTGGATAATATCTTCAAACTCCATGGCCTACCACAGGTGGTAGTGTCTGACAGAGACAGGATATTCACTAGCAATGTCTGGAGAGATATATTTGACATCCTGTCTACAGAATTGAATCTGAGCAGTGCTTATCATCCTCAGACAGATGGTCAATCTGAAAGGGTAAACCAATGTCTAGAAACCTATCTTCGTTGTTTCACTCATTCTTGCCCCCACTAAATGGTCCAGCTGGCTTTCTTTAGCTGAATATTGGTATAATACCTCACTACATTCTGCATTGGGTACAACACCTTTTCATGTGTTATATGGTCATCATCCTCGGGAGTTGGGTATTCCACCTCCAGGTCCCACTGTTAATCCTGATCTTCATGAATGGCTTCAAGATCGTGATACCATGCAACAATTGGTCAAACAGCATAGATCGAAAAACATACCGTGATCTACGAATGTAGTGCCAGCTACTATCCCATATTGATACCATGGATCTTGTGATCTTAGAGCCCCATGCTGCTACAATTGAACACATGTACTAGGCCGTACAGGATACTGTTCCATGGTCTTCTTTCGGGCAGTACGATAACGTGCCCGATTCTCGTAGATCCTTGATGGATGCTTGAGCGTGTAGGCTGGTCACATCGCCATTTTAAGGCGCCGCAGGAGCTCGACAGGGATAGAGATCAATGAGACGCACTTCCAATATAACTGTACTTGCTCTGTCCCAAAATAATTACTAGTATTGTATAAATATTTAGGGACCAAGGAAGCAACTAATAGGCTCAGATGGACCGTAAATTAACGCACTTAAAATCACACATTAAAATCAACCAAACTTTAGACGCGAGTGTGATTGCAACAGAGATTTGTTAGTATACCCAAAGGAGCATTTCAAGTTCGAGCATTGATTTACTGAGCATTGACGGGGCACATTTATACGGCGAAATTGCTCTTGTTTCTATACACTTTATTATAATAGCGTGAAAAATATTCCCTAAAAGTTTTATATTCACAAAAAAAAAAGTCAAAAGAGTTGTTGCACTGGATATATAAGGAGTGGTCTCAAATGAAGAATTAATATTTTTCAAAGATTAGAAGCGTCCATTGACCGTAGGAAGGAGTAGAATCAAATAAACTACAGAGTATTTCTTTGAAAATTTGTTAGAGTGATTCACAGAACCATAGTAGTCAAATATCTAAACAAAACAGCATCATGATAGTACGTGTGCTAGCTGTTTGACAATCAATGATGCATGGGTTGAGATAGAATCTAAACAATAAGCTAGGAAACCAAGAACGAAAAGCAGGCTAGGTGGAGACTGTTGAACGAAATCGGTTGTGTACACAATTCTCTAATGCCAATTTGTGCGTACGGTGCCAACATCAAGATATGATTAAAAAAAATCCCGTGCTTTCATGCCTCATTATGCAACTAGTCACGAATTTGGATTAGGAGACAAGCGCCAAGCTGGGGCAAGAATGATCGAATTCAGGCATAATATGCTACCGGTACGGTGCCTGACTATTAACTCCATGCATATATGCAGAGTTAAGTTCCCGGCTGTGTGCACCGTACCGTGTACAATGTAAAGCTAGTCTATACATGCCTATCCTGTCACTGATTAGTTCTTTTGCTTTTCTAGCAAAAGTTATCTACTCCTTCCGTCACTGATTAAATTAACGACGTTTTTTGGTATTTATACATTTTGTTTAATTTGGCGGGTAGTCTTATTTAAAATTTTATATAAATAGCATTTTTATAGTGATTTATTTTATTGTTAGAGTTACTTTTAAAGCGGTGTTCCAACATCTAGCAACTCAGGTAGGCTCTCGTAGTATTCTCCCACAGGCAAACATAATCCTCAAGAGAGTATGGAAATGCAAGATTATCCCACCGATCATCAAAACTTTTTGCTTCGAGGCTCATTCGGCGGGCGCTAGCCACAGGGCAGATGATTTTCAGGTTCTCATCTCATACTGACAACCTCTGTAGAAACATATTTCCATATATTTTTCAACTGTCATTCAGCGGCTCAGGTTTTGGTCGCGCTTTTCTCCACCTATCATAACTGCTAACCTTCCTGTTGAACATGATGGATAACTGCTACTCTCTCAGGGCTATCAAGGGTAAAAAAAAAGGCATAGGCTATGATTAGATGGCCAAAAATTTAGCTAAATTTTTTAAGATTTCGCGTCACATCAAATTTTTGCCTCATGCATGGAGTATAGAAAATAGGTAAATGAAATAACTAATGGACAATTTGGATGTACTTTACGAGACGAATCTTTTTAAGTCTAGTCGGGGCTATATTAAAACACTATTTACTATAAATAAACGAGAAGTGCTACGATGCTTTTCAACCTCACTTTGAATTCTTGTTTCTCTTGTCATTTCATCGATGTAGTACCGTCATTTCAACGATTTTATTGATGGAAGCATCGTTAAATGATACACTTGGATACTGTCGCATCGAGTGGTTAACCTTACGTCCCATCGCCTTGGCATATGATTTGAATATAATATACTTTACTACGCTAGTACTCCGTGCATCATAAAATGACCTGTTCTTTTTGATGGCCCTCGCGCCGGCATAAATCCGGCTACACTCCTAATTTGAGGGGTATTAGGGACCAATCATTAGCAAATGCGTGTCATCTCCAAAGTGTTTTTTTTTTCTTTCAGTATCCACGGTTACATAGTCGGGTACGACATACTATGCAGAAGATCACCTATTCACCTCGAGGCCTTAATTTTCAGTAATAAGAACGATAACCCAGAGTCGCTGTCCTGGTAGCATAGGGGTTGTAACAGCCCGGACGGGTTGTGGCGGCTGTTAGGGTGCGTGGCGCGGCGGCGGCGGCGTGGGAGAGAGGGCTTGAAAACTTGAGAGCGGAGGGATAAATCCCTTTTGTTTTTTTTTTTAGTTTCAAATGATTACAGATCGCTTTGTATTGATAGTCCCACGGAGACTTGGCATCTAAGCAATCTAAATTCTATTTTTTTATTTTATCTCCTAAATAATTCTTGCTTAATGGCGACGATACGATGGCGGCGGCGGCACGGCTAGGGGCTGGGCGTCTTGGCGTGCACGGCCTTTTTGGGCCTTCTGTTTGGGCTGTGACATCTCCTCCCCTTTTCCGCACAACACATCCTCCACGTTGTATCGTTGCCTGTTGTCGATAGAGATGTCGAAAAGCATGTCCCGAAGAATGTTGGGGTGTAGTAGATGATGTCGGTGATTGTGGAGCCGTTGGACGATGACGTTGTGGATGTCGGGCATGTCCGTTTGGCCTCCTTGGTCGTGAGGGTGAGCATCGAGTGTTGATGGTGACGTCATCGGGGAGTGTCGCCCGACGCCGGGCGGCGCCCATGGTAGCGTCGTTGTTGTTGTTTGTCGCATTGACATCGGTGGCGTGGACATCTGACAGCTTGGCTGCGTGCTGCGGCGTTGCAGCTGGCGTGGCCACAGGTTCGCCGTTGATGGCGATGTCGTTGTCGTGTGGGAGGAGATAGTTGCTGCTGAGAAGGGCGAGCTCACCGGTGGCCTTCATGCGGACGACGTGGCTTTGGGCTGGGAGGATGGAGTCGTACCTCGCCTTGATAGTCGAGAGTGCAGCCTTATCGGACCTGCTCTCGAATCCCAGCGCCTAGATTGCTTCGGTGATCATCTCTGGGTAGGAGAGGAGCGGGATGGCACCGTGTTCGGTGGCCATGGATCCAAAGAGGCTGAGGATCGAGTGGTCTCTAGATACCAGATGTAACAACCGGACGGGTCCTGGCGGCTTTTTTACGCGTGGACGACTCGCGACGGGGGAGGCGCATGATGGGTGTGCGTGCGTCTTGCGCGATGGCTTGGGTTCGGGAGAGAGGGCTTTAAAGATTGAGAGCGGAGGGATAAATCCTTTTTGTTTATTTTCATTCTTAATCCCAAATGATTATGGATAGTCTTGTATTTATAATTCAGAGACTTGACATTTAAGCAATCTAAATTCTTTTTTTTTATTTTATTTTCTAAATAACTCTTGCTTAATGGTGAAGATAGGACGGCGGCGGTGGCGGCCAAGCCGCTGGGCGCGTGCGTGCTAGACCTTTTGGGCCTCTTTTTTGGGTTGTGACAGGGGGCTTCTAGAAGCACCCTCCCTCTGTCACAAATTGCCATCTTACACGATACTTAGTTAATTTATCTAGGTTTATACTTGTTAAATCTAAATAAATCTATAACTAAGTTTGTGGACCATAAAATTGCATACAATAAATTGTCCACCATAAAAAATTTACCACTACTTAAACAAATAAAATGTAGTTACTAAAAGTTAAAAATTAGGCATAGATCTAAAGCTAAAACTAAAAATTTTATACTAAAGCATACCATTTACATGTTTATTATGTAGATCTACGCATGTAGAGTCCAATAAAATTAGTTTTACTTTTATAAATTTTATGTGATTCACAATAACTTTTCAAAGATTTAGTCGAAATAAATAAGAAGAGAAGAGAGACAAAACTGCTTTAAAACCGTGAATGGTATTAAGTTGAGTTATTTTGTCTGGTATCTCGGAGAGAAAAATCAGACTTAACCTCCTTATAGGAAAGAAAAGAACAGTGAAGTCCATTGAGGTACCCTGTCCACACTCAATATCTCCGGGAGTGAAGTCCATTTGAGACTCTTATAAAAAAAAAAAAAGTCCATTTGAGACAGCCCCAGGATATCTCCGAGAGCCCAAACAAGGCCCAAGAGTGGGCCTTACTTCCTCAATTTAGGAGAGGATATCTCCGAGAGCCCAAACAAGGCCTGGCGTCGTCCCTGTATTGGTTAGCCAACATAATGGGCCTTGGGTTCAGCAAGCCCGGGAAGATAATGCAGGGTAACGCCGGCCCAGTCTCATACTGAGAAGCACAATTCCTTCCAGGACCCCGGAAGATTCGGCCTTCCACGGGTAGCAGCCTTCACGCACCGGTGTCAGCGCCGCCGGCGGCAGGAACACCCCGATCTCGACGGCAGAGCGAGCGAGCGAGCGATGGCGCTGACCAACTTCATCGTTACGGTGGCTGTGGTCGGCGCGGGGGTGCTCCTCTTCACCACTGACATCCGCAGGTCTGGTGCTCTGTTCCGCCGCAACGCGCGCCAGCTCCGGCAGTGGCTCGAGGAGGACACCGCCTCCGCCGCGTCCAAGTAAGTTGCTTGTGGTGCCGTGCGCCGACCCCACCCTTCTTGCCTGGCGCTGTTCTTGCCGTGTTATTTAGATGAAATCATGGAATGAGAGGTTAAGTTGTTCCGAATTATCTGAACTGTCGAGATATCTGTTTAGGTTTAGGGGTCGTTTACTCAGATGTCAACTTAGAGAGATAATGAGCGATCTGAATTTAATCGTCCTATTCGACGGTCGAAAATTTCGAATGACTGTTGAGTGGTGGATTATAATATGAATTGTTTCTCATTTGCTAGGCAATCATAAAGTTATTTAAGTGGTGAGAATCTGTTTGGTCTGTTGGAAGCATAATACATCTAACCGTTGGATTTTAGATGTATAACAACTTAGAATTGATCCTTGTGTTTTACAAAATAATGCGCAGAAGAATTAATCTGGGGAGTCTTTCCTGAATCCTCAGTTTATTTGGTGGCTGATGTCAAAGATTCTTCCCTATCAAATTCCTTGTGATGAGTTTTTCCACTTCATCATATTTATGATTCTGCAATATTCTGACGAGACTAAGCTATTGGGCCACTTGCATCCAAATAGTGGTAGCCGTCCGATTAACAAAGTTGCTCAAATTACACCACAAATATAATGGATATTGGTTAGGCTTGGGCTTTGTTTGGCTCAATTCAGGCTGGGCACAGCTTGGGCTGACCAGGGCTATGATCCTGCCTTTCCGAACAAATCAGCAAATTATATTATGTACATGTTGGCACTTACAAAACAAACACTTACTCTCATATTACAATTTTCTGAGAATCTATAATTATGTAGAAGCTTTCAATTTCTTTATTTCTATTTTGTATCTGGAATATGTACATGACACATAGCAGCATTGTGCTCTGAAATCTGGAATATGCATGTTACTTTGTGCTCTGAAATCTGAATATAGCAACATGTCTGTATACAGCAATACTTACATACAGAGTACTATTTGACTAGTGCCACTACTAGATATCGAATTCCAGCTACCTGTTTAAACTTATACTTAGGGTTGTTGTTTTTTCGAAAGCATGTTGTAGCACGTGCTTCATTAAGTGAAATTGGGAGGTTTTACAAACTCCGAAGATGATCACGGCGAGAAGCTATACACATCTTGGAGGGAACACATTACACAAATCACCAACGAAAGTGGTGAGAAGGTTAGGTCGTATTTAGTAATACCTAGAGTTGTTTGAACCAGTCTGGAAAAGAAAAGACCAGCTATGTTATTGCATAAACTTGTGAGGTTGTATCTCTGTGAGTCGTGCCTTACTGGTGTGTAGTTGCTGTGTGATGTAGCTTTTGCGTCTGAAAGAATTGATATCTTCGCAGTAGCATGGGCGAATGAATGTTCCTTATTTTTTTTTCTTTTGGCTTTAACTGGTACTCCATGTTTTTCAGCTGTTAATGAGTTCCAGGGTGATTTCCACACTGTATTTAGTTCCTAAGTTATGTCAAACCTTGCAGGTCTGCAAAAAAGCGGCTCCAAAGAAACTTGACTCAACGGTCCCCAAGGAGAAGCCAAAAGGAAGACAGTCACTGATTGGAGTTGTTTATATGAATGGTATAACCCGCTTTTAAATTTGTTCAAGTTTTTTTACAATTACTTGTGATAGGAACTTGTACCTCTCTTAAATAGATGCACGGCAAAATTGTGTTCTGTTTGAACAGAAGTATACTGGGCCTCTATGGAACAGCTAAATGCTGTTATTTTGTTTTGCTTGTGAGGATCTAAAGCTCTTAGCTAATCTACATGTGTCCTGATAGCTTTGATGTTTGGATGACTTACCCAGTACGACAAATATATAAAATGCTTCTATGAAGCACTTTTACGATCTTCCTTTTTACTGTCAGCAACCATATATATTTGATTTATTTTAATTAATCATTGTTATAGGTTCTATGTTACTAAGTCCAGATCCCTGTATCACTGTTTAGTTATCGGAGAAACAACTATTCACTGTCAACAGTGCTTCAAAATGTGATGCTGGCAAGAACATAGTCCAAAGCCTTGTTTCATAAAAGGATTCTCTATGAGCAAACCGTGGATGCTACTTTTCCAGTGTGTGCATATATAAATGTTGGGTAATTCGAACAGTATTTGGTCTTTGCGCATCGGAATAAAGATGGGTTAACTGAATAATTCTATTAAACATGCAAGTCAATTTTTGTTGGTGTTATACTGTGCTCATAAGTTTTACAACTATATATTGTGCCAGCTACTGGTTTTTCTGCATCCTGTTGATCAATTAAAACAGACCTTGAATGAAGGGAACCATGCCTTGAATCCAACCTGTTATGAAGTACTGCTACAACTCCATAGTGAAAGCTTGGAAACTTGTTAGATCTGTACTGTCACATTGCTGTTTACAGAAATATCATTGAAGGGAGTTGCATGCCTATTTGGACATTTGGTGGTCAGCTTGTACGGTGCAGTACTACCCAAAGTGGTAGGTCCTGTGTGACACTCACTGCTCGCCTAATATCTGTCGTCCGAGTGGTTATTTCTGAGCACGAGAGGAAATCGTCGACCCTCTGTTGTGACTTCTGAATCTGATAGAGGTGACCCAACCTGCGACAGACGGTCCATCTGGCGATTGGTGGAGAGGTGAGCAGCGACTGTACCCGAAGGGCCGGGCTTGGTGGTGGAGAGGTGAGCAGCGACTGTACCCGAAGGGCCGGGCTTGGTGGTTGCGACTTGCGAATCTGAAAGAAACAAGGTGTAGCAGTAGTAGGTAGTAGTATCATCCGATCCAGTCAGGGAGGCAGGCAGTACACCATCCATCCATCCCGGTGGTGTTGATGGCTGCTCCATCCATCCAGTGCTGTGCCGTGCGAGAGGGACATGGAATCCCTTGAGGTCGCATTAGCAACTTTCAACATGGCGATAGCGCGCCTGACAAGTTGGTTGTTGGTTCAGTTAGGTTTGCAATCATCGCCGCGATTGTGGCCCTTGCCTTGCAAATCATCACGCGCGTCCAGGGCGAGGACGACCGGCGGGTGTAGACTAGGAACGACGACGAGGACGAGACCGACCCCCCAGGCTAGCAGTGGACAGTGGAGTGTTTGGGTACGGTTGGCTCAGCAAATCAGAGGAGATCATGCATGCCTTGTCGTTCAGAGATGCCGGATAAGCACTTGACTGATTGACCTGCTGCAGCGCGGAAATGGAAAGCCAGAGCCTAACCCTGCTCTTCTCGGCTCTCGGCTCACCGTCAGAGATAGAGCTCGCATCAGCAGCCAGTCTGTTGGACGCACAACGTCAGCGTGATGGTACACGGTGCACAGACGACGTGTCAATTCCAAGGATGCATGGAGGACAGGCTCATTAACGTACGTACGGAGTACGGTACGCTCCCTCCAAAACCCAGGTGTTTAGCGTGCGTGTTGAGCCCCGAACCGACCCCCCTTAATAACCCGCCGGCTCCATTTCCCTATCGACAACCCACCGCAAGCTCTGGAGCGTCGACCATCCATCCGATCCGTCATTGATTCGCTTGTCCATTTGTCCAACGACTGCGAGAGGAGAAGGCGAGAGAGACCGGCGCACGCACGCACGCAGGCATGTGTGTATCCATGTCCAGCCATCGGCGTTCCGGCCGGGCACCCAACCCAACCACCATTTCCCGCATTTAACCGCCAAATCATGCCACGCCGTTGGGATCTCCCGACGGCGCACCGCCACCCTCGCTTCACTTGGGGCGGACGGACGGTCCCAATTGATTGGGCTCTCCCACCGCGCCGCGCGTACGCGCAACGTACCACGGCCCGGCCTTGCTTGCTGCTGCTGCTGCCCTGTTCCTTTCGACGTTTCCGCTGCTGCTCACGCGGTCTCGCCTCACGGGCATGGGTCAGTCACACGGGTCACGAGGAAACAGGAACAATTTGCTGGTGAACGAAGAGGGAACCTTGCTAGCGGGCAATGGCTACTTTTTTTTGGTATATATACCAAATCCAGTCAGTATAGCCATACGTGCCTCATGGAGCTGCTTAATTGGCACTCATTAGATGTTTTACCAAATTATAGTATAAGACACTTGCTTTATGGACCCAAATAATCTAACAGTTCATACGGCGATTAGGATCTCTCGCACGTGGAGAGTTGATCACACAATAGATTGATGCGATACTGACTTATAACATTTGATGAGGTCAAATGAGGAACTCATACTACTCTTATTTTTTGAATAAAGCGACACATTACTAGAATCATTCAAGGTCTACTCTTGCTCGAATTTTTCAATCAATCTAAGAACTCCACGAAGTCTTCTTTCCTAACTCTAGCAATGTTAGGGTTAGGGTTGGGAACTTGGGGTTTCAGGGGCTTACCTAAATCCGACGAGCTTTGAAAGAGTGCATGCTAGGGAGAAGGATGGCGTGCCACTGTTCGGGTAGTTGAAGAAGGTACTAAGGTACGTAGACGGGCATATGACAAAGGGACGGAGCAAGACGGGCATAGCTCAATGACCTCTGCCGGGTTAGCATAAAAGCGACCAAGAGAGACAATGGTTGGGTGGACGTACAAGAGCGGGGGTGTAACAAATATAGCCCAACGGCCACAACCGGTTTAGCACGACGACGATTGGAGGTAGCGATGAAGGCATTGGGGCACTATTGGAACTGACTGAGAAGCGGTGGTGGCGAGGGAGCTCGGCAGAAGATGAACAAGACGAGGAGGAGGAGGCATATCCAATAGATTTAGAACAGAATCATGGTGGATGACGACTGGGGAGGTATTGGAGCCGAGTATAGGACGGTAGAGGACGCAGGGATGAGTGTCAGTGTCAATTGTGGGCGCAAGGGCAGGAAGGAGCAAACAAGATAGGGTGTTCAAGAATACAATTGATCTAGACCCTCCATTTTATATTTGAAGTGTAGAAAATTATGTGATGGTTGCCTTTAGATTACTCAGATGATGCATATACTTTCTTAGTCTTCTACACATGCACCATACCACTACTAATCAAATACTCATCATACAAAATTCGAATTAATTCTCGGGGCTTAGATAAAAAAATTTGTAGAAACAAAAAAAATGTAGTGTTGCCTATGTTAATTAGACCACATTGGTGAATTAATCATCAATTATATGCTTAATTTAACCAATGCAATGTTGCCTATGTTAATACATAAATGGAGATTGCACCCTATGTCCATTATTGAGATTAAACGGAAGTGAGCGCCTTATGTCGTCTGCCTTAGAAAAGCCCAATTTATAGTGGCATTTGGTCGTATGTAGGTGGATGGCAAGCGAGCCTCTGAAAATTGAAAATAATCGCCTCCAAAAAGCCTCTATAGTACTAATGTTCCTTGGTTTAGTTTGGACCCTTAGATCACTATCACAAAAATCTAATGGTGCATATTCTTCTTTTTTTTTTTCTAGGTTAATTTAGTATTTCTAGGCCATCTCGTCGAATGTGAGAGGGCTCTTTTGAGATATATATATATATATATATATATATATATATATATATATATATATATATATATATATATATAGTATATCTATATTGTACCTGGGTGCATTCGTTGTAAGGAATGCACCCAGGCCAAACCGACCGGACCAGGGTGCAACACGAGACCTTCCTGGGAATCCCCGCATGCAGGGAATCTTTTTTGATTTTGATCGAAAAAATGTGATATCTCCTAAACCGTAGCTCGATTTCAGATCCGTTTGCATCGGGTTGTTGCAAAAAAAGTGCTTAACAAAACAAGATCCAACATGACTATATTTGTGAACTTTTTTCAAGTATGTAATTGCAACTTCATCGTACTATGAGTTAATTCGTGACTAAACACAATTGCAACTTAGCTGTAGCATAGTTAACGCTTGTTTTAGGATAGGGAGCTGTCCTAAAACAGCAAACAAAGAAAAATAGACAATTTTTTTTATAGAATAACAATAGACAAGGACCCTATTTTGTCTCTCGTCTTTCCATAGAAAACAATTGTCTCATTTGTGATTATGTATGTTGTGCTAGGACGGGACCCTATCTTGTCTCTGTCTTTCCATAGAAAAGAGTTGTCTGTTGTGATTATGTATGTTGTGCTAGCACAGGACCCTATTTTGTCTCTGTCTTTCCATAGAAAAAAAATGTCTGTTGTGATTATGTATGTTGTGCTAGGACAGGACCCTATTTTGTCTTTGTCTTTCCATAGAAAAAAAAATTGTGCATTGTGATTATGTATGTTGTGCTAGGACAGGACCGTATCTTGTCTCTGTGTTTCCATAGAAAAAAATTGTGTGTTGTGATTTTGTGTGTTGTCTGTTATTCCTTGTTTCTTGTCTATTGTTGATGTTATTATTTGTTTTGCAGTCTTGAAGTTGTCAATTACAGTCTTGTAATTGTGAAGTTGAGTGCGCTTCTCTCTTTGCAACCTCAAGGAATTGTTAGCTGTTTTGTTATCAATGCTTTGTGTAGAGTCTTGTTTCTAAGGAAGCACCCTAAGACATCGAGGAAGCATTATTTCTTCTCCACAGTTGGGGTAAGTTTTGGAAAAAGCATTACTCCTTCAATGGAATGACTCTATAAATTGTTATTCATGTTAATTTTCTTGTTTAGGATTATCTTATCGGTAATCATGGTGTCAATGATGTCAACGAGAGTAAACTTCGTTCAAATGCTTTGAAAAGTTTCCAAGGTGCCAATAAAGCTAGTTGGTTGGGTAGTAGAAACAACATAAGCGTAAGTATCCTAACTGCATTATAAGTACATTATGACTCGTAAGTATCCTAACTGCATTATAAGTTACCAGCCGCAGGGTGTTGCACTGTGGTCATCATCCTGTTGCAATTTGTATTTTTTTTTTGTTGCAACAAGGTTTTTTACAATTCTTGTATGAGACTACGCAAGGACAAAAAATTGTAAAAACAGAAATGGAGCATGTTGCAATCGTGTTATTTTTGTTGTAACTTACCAGTCGCGGGATGTTGCAACTGTGGTCATCAACCTGTTGCAATTGGCTATCAACTAGGTTGCAATTGCATTTTTGTGTTGCAATAGTGTTTAAAACGGAAATGCGAGAATGTTGTAATCGTGTTATTTACATTTGTTGCAATTATGGACACCCAATGTTGCAAATGGCGTTTTTACCGGCTGGTCGTAGTCAAAGCTGTGTTTGTTACCCTTGTTGCAAATGGTTGTTAACTAGGTTGCAATCCTCTGACTTGCGGAGTTGCAACTGGATACACTCATTTGTTGCAAATGGTAATTTAGCAGCCCTTTTGTGTGTTTACAACAGTGGTCATCAACATGTTGCGATTGTGTCACTTGCAGTGTTGCAACTGGAGACAGTCCATTGTTGCAAATGGTAACTTACCAGCCGCGGGGCGTTGCAACTGTTGTCAATTGTTTGCTTTGTTAGGATAGCACCCTTCTCTTGTCTTATTGTTACTCCATAAAAAAAATTGTCTATTTTTTCTTGTTTCTTTGTCGGGGACGACCCCCTATCTTGTCTCTATTTTTCCATAGAAAAGAATTATTTATTGTCGGTTGTTTCTTGTGCTAGGACATGACCCTTCTCTTGTCTATGCTAGGACGGGACCCTTCTCTTGTCTATTGTTTTTCCATAGAAAAAAATTGTGCATTATTCCTTTGTTTGTTGTCCCGTGACGGGTCCCTAACTTGTCTCTGTTTTTCCATAGAAAAGAATTGTCTATTATGAGTTGTTTGTTGTGCTAGGACAGGACCCTCTCTTGTCTATTGTTATTCCATAAAAAAATTGTCTATTTTTCCTTACATGTGCTCTTCACGGCTTAATGCGTGGTGGCCACACCTTTGTTAGGAAGCGTTCCCTTCTTTCTCTGAATTCACATAGCCCCATTGTTTGATTGCACTTGTTTGCATGTGTATTCAACATGATATTTGTCCTTGATTGTCCTCCCCGTCCTATGTCCAATCAGTAGAATGTGTCTACAACCTGAACACATATCTTTGAACACAACCAAAAATGTCCGGGGCAATGTAGAATCAAGTAGCAATAGAAATTGCATATACTCCTCACTAAAATTACGGTTAAAAATATTTGCAATTGATACTATAACGATTGTGCAATTCAGCATTATACTAAAGACATAGATATAGAGCTATCATTGGTTCTTGTCTAGTTGCAACTGGCCCGACTCGAGTCATAATTGGATGCATTAGGTTACAATTGCATCGAGGTCTAGTTGCATTGGATCAAATTTATTTGAATTAGCTAGTTCCGTCAAGTTGCAAAGAGTGTGGTGTTATAGTTGCGATTGGTCTAGTCTCGCTATTTGCAATTGGTAGAGTACACATATATGGTGAATAAAATACACATTGTTCATTAGCTTGGCTTGCAACTAAGTTGTAACTAGTTGCATGCAGTAGCAACAAGCGCTACAGTTGCATGTAACTAGATTGCCCCTAGGTTGTAAAAATTATGTTCTAAGTGGTTACAACAAGAGCTAACTACGCTACAAACAAAGTTGCAATTGTGTTGTAGTTACGGTTGCAACTCATAGTACGGTGAAGTTGCAATTACATACTTGAAAAAAAAGTTCATCAAATATAGTTATGTTGGATCTTGTTTTGTTAAGCACATTTTTTGCAACAACTTGATGCAAACGGATCTAAAATTGGAGCTACGGTTAAGGAGATATCATATTTTTTCGATCAAAATCAAAAAGATTCCCTACATGCGGGATGGACATGTGGAGAGAGAGGTGGGCTGGCAGGTGCGTGCGGGAAGGACGTGGGGATGTAGTGGGCGGTCTGCTTGTGCGTTTGTGCAAGTGCATGCAGGTCTGTGCATTCGCTACAAAGCAGTTGCACCTTGTTGCATTTTTAGCCTCGCCCTATATATATATATATATATATATATATATATATATATATATATATATATATATATATATATATATATATATATATATATATATATATATATATATATATATATATTGAAAGATCGGAAGGGGCAAGGAGCCCCTACCACAACAACATATATTAAAAAAGACATCAGGTTCAAATACATACCAAACAAAAAAGGGGGAGTGTTAGGGAACTAAAACTAGAAGTGGCCAAACCAAAGGTCTCCAGATTAAGCTAGATTGTCTATCCATTTTTTTGATACTGTTGTATTAATAATACAATAGATTAATTTGAAATAGAAATTTTAAATGGTTCATCTTCCCATACATAAACAACTCTTTTTTAGCACATTTCTATTTCCAATTAATGAAATTAGAAAAATGAACATGACTAAGGTTTCAAGTCTTTCAGAAGTCTTGCACATGATTATTTGTGATGTTTCACATGGATTCAAAAGGGAGCTCCGATCCAGTCCCGACATATAGCATCAATGGGTTTCCCCAAAAGATGGGGCAGAAGAAAAGAGGCGCGCTCACAATTTGCACGTACATGCCAGCCAACTATATGTGGCCACACTTGTCCTGGAGTATATATACGTTCCTCTTTTTTAGCCTTGCATATATATGTATGCCAATATTTACCAATATATGTATTTACGTATATGCAAGTATGTATGTGTCTCTTATGTTTAGTTTACAGAGAGGGAAAAAAAAAATGAGTACAAAGGAAAATTGGTACACCAGAACAAAAACGGGCAAATGCAAAACAGAGAAGCAAAAAAAGTGTGACTAAACAATTATACACTTCCTATCTTCCTTTGCTGTATACAAATTAATTATCCTTAACCCCCCAACAATAATGCCTAACAAAAGGAATTAATCTGCTAGCTAAGTAAATTAAGAATCATCTGGGAAGAAGACGACCAAGGAGGAGGTTTTGATGATCTCATTTTTCATATATCTCCCATCCCATTCATTCATCACCTCCAGGCACCATGCAAATTAATTCTCTCTTTCTAGATCATGCATGCTCATCTCTCTCTGTCTAGCACCCCTCTCTTTCTGTCCTCTGGTTACTGTTTTCTCTCTCTCTATCTCTTTCCTCGATCCGTACTCTTCCAAATGCATGATGCGCGCATGATGAGCCATGAAAGGTGATGTAGCGATGTGTTAACCATCAACAACCACTGTAGTCTCTCAAGGAGAACCGCCCTGTGCCGTCGGGCCCGGCGTTGCCGGCGCCGGCGTGCTGCAAGCCCAGCGTCAGCGACACGTCGCCGGCGGCCGCGCCTGCCGCAGCGGGACCGTACCGCATCCTCACCCCGGGCTCGAACCGCCCGTACAAATCGTCCGCGCCACCGCCCACGTGCGCATCGCCGCCGAGGAGCTCCACCGGGTCGATCCCGACGAACGCCGCGTCCGCAGCCGACGGACCCGCGGCGCCAGGGTCGGGCTTGTGGGGCATCATCATCCCGGGCACCGTGCCGTGCTGCTGTTGCTGTTGCGGGAGCTGCGCCGCGCCGGTGGTGGTCGGAGAGTGCGAGTCGTCGGCGCCGGACGGGTCGTTGCCGGACTCGGGGCCGCCTCCGCCGCCGGCCGAGGAGCCGTCGAGCTCCCTGCACTCCTGCTGGTACATCTCCTCGATCATGGGCTTCCATAGCCGGACACGGGCGTTGATGAACCAGTTGGAGACCTGGAGTTGATCCAAAGGAAAGCAAACAAATTATTGCAGGGACAGGAGGTCCACGCACGGCCTGTGTGGGGCTGTGTGGGATGTGGCGCCATGCATGCATGCATGCATGTATATATTATTATGCAGTATTTTGCTGGGAGCCAGGGACGTGTATAGGGCTAGCTATGCCCAGTTCTCACTGTCATGTTTCAGTTTTATGCTGACATTGTCTTGTTTCATTTGTGTCCAATGTATTGGATCTAGTTTTTGTTGTGTAATATATATAGCAATATACTTGCTTTGTTCTGAATTCTAAGCATGTAGTACATGCACATGCACATGGTTATAAATAATATGTTTCTTTACATATCATATTAATTTTGTCCTATGTAAAAAAGTTTCTACCTCTGTTCAGATTCACAATGAGAAAAATATTTCCACAACATAGAGTTTACATGTTGCTAAACAATATAGGTTTTTTTTTAAAATTGATGCTCAAACTTAGTGTTTGACATGATAAATCTAATAAGACATGTAAAAAACAATGGAAGTACTACAAACTAATAATGAGAGTAATTTTGTGTGGCTATAGAATACTAGGTAACTTTTTCTACAAAAAGCGCTTGTTACCATGTGTACATGTGTTTATATATTTATGCACATACTTCAGTCTCATAATAGTAAATTAGTTTGTTGTTCCCATAAGATTATATTCAAGATAGTTTCACTGTGTTTTGCATATTCGCACTGATAATAGTAAATTTTAGTAATAATACTAAATTTTAAGTAACCAAATCACACATGCATGGGATTGTCCTTTGGTCTCAACACATATGGAACTTTTCAAACAATATATGTTGATTGCATGGAGTAGTAGATCATTTTTATTTCTACATTTAAGCCACCAAAAAAATGAAGCATTAAGTTATACATGCAATTGACACTTAGTTGTTTTAGCAGTTTTCTTCTTCATTATACTGCAGTTCTTAGCAAACATTATGAGCTATATGTACCTTGAAGCCAGATATTTGTTATATTGAGTAATGTTTCTATTTATTGCATATGTACTTTCCTAGGATTTTATAATGTTAGGTAATATTACCAACAATATATATCATTGTAAAATTAATTTTCTTTGAGTTTGATCTTTAATATTCTTAGGCATATATAGGTGGAGGGAACACATGTCATCAAATATTCAAGAGGTAAGTCCATGTAGGCACAAAATGGTAGTCAAACCTCTATAAGGACAACATTTTATAGCATGCATTATTAGTCGATTTGATTTTTTTGGATTATAAATCCACATATTAAGGATGGTGAAAAATCAAATTATTGATTGATTCGAAGCGTGAAGTTTCTTATCTCAAGTTAGATAATGCCTTCAAATTCAAATTCACACATAAAAATAAATTCATCCCATGATTTTGATGTCCCAAAAGTATCTAGTACTCTTTACAAAATCCGGTGTAGTTGAAATAACGGAATTAGAACTTGTTTGGTCGAGTAACGGAAACTCAATCAAACTCATAATTTTCTCAACGGAATCTTTTCCTTCTTTTTTCTGAATATTCAGTTAAAACCATTCCAAAGCTTCTTTTTAAGCCATAGGGATTATATTATAGATTGAGAAGTATGAATAAAGAACCCATTGTCTTTCAAAATTCTAGGACCTAATACTACAATAGGAGCTACAATTGTTATATAAAATATATAAAACAAACACAATTATATATGCTCTTAATTGTAGCATTATAATATATGCATGCATGTGGTGAAGAAACTACATTTATAATAAATAACTATATATCTTACGCATTGATTTTTGTGTAAAAAAATTAATGATTTAATTGCACCTGAAAAGATTCATATGATGTAGTGGGAGCATATAGTTTTGATAGAACCTCATCTAACAAGTAAACTCCTTTTTATTTTCTAATGCAATTTTCCCTATATATATACTATAATTATTTGAAAATATAGTATAAAGTTTGGAAATGGGTGTACATGCATGATCAAGGGCAAATATACACACATTGAAAGTCAGGAACAATGTCTGTCTTGCTTCAAGATGAATTAAGGCATGCATATAGTTTATTACATGAAAAGGTGTCATTATTACTAGTTATTCATTAGTCAAATCCTTTGATGGTAGTATATATATATGTAAATGATGTGAACAATGTTGATGTGATCAAAGCTAGCACCTTGAAACTACATTAAAATCTACTGAGAAAGTTAGACCAAATGATGAATTTAATATAGAAACGATCTATCTATATGGACCAAGTAGGTTAAGTGGTCAATTACTAGCTGCTTAAACAAGTTAGTAGCAGGTCAGAACTTGGAATGAACGATGTACCAGCTGGTTGTAAGAATTGTGGCATAAACATACGGTGCAACCAAGGGGTGATACTTATTAACTTCTTCCAAGAAAAAGCACCACTTTTGACAACATGTGTGAAGATTCTGTCAACGTTGTAGCACATTAAGCATAACAGCATATATCGTATATAGCTAGGTAGGGTCGTTTATTAGATAGCTTGGAATCACAGAATAGTCGCCATCGGTGTAGAAAGCAAGAAGCAACTTAATCTGCCCCACATGGTTAATATATGATATCGATCGGTAAATATATATCCGGTTGGTGGATCCAGAATTCTTTTTTCATGAGAGGATACTATGAATCTAAGGTACGTATAGAAAGGACAAGAGTATGTGTAGTGGGCCACAATGTCGTAGTATGTGTATTATTGGACCCCCTATAGATATATGAACCAGCTATCAATCAGTACAAAACTTAAATTAATGTTACGCAATCACGGCATGCATAGATTTCACCTAAGATGCCAGGAAAGGATAAAGGGACAAGGGGAGGTGAAGAGGGGCCCAGTTTGCGTTGTCACATTGGGCAAGAGCAGAGGAGGAAATGTTTCTACGATGCGGCCATCGATTGATAATGACCCAGTGCCCTGAAGTTGGTAGACATGAGGGGCACTTGTGCAGGGACCACGTAAGTGCATGCAGGAAAGAAGCCAAAAACCCCAAGATCGAACAGAGAAAAGAGAGAGATAGATGAACTGATGAAGGATAGAAAAACATGCATAAAACTGAGGAGCTGTGGAGTAGGGTTCAGTCCAATGCCGTCACGCATGCTAATATAAATATGTGGGCATGCATGCACGCACCAATTTTAATAGTTTGCTATATACTAATTAAGTTCAGTCTTCCACTACATTCACATATGGTAAGTACCAGCATCTATAGACCACACTAGGATAGGTATATATGCCTACATATATTAGTAAGTGCTAGAAAATATCTTAAAACGATTTGACCCTCTTGTCGATTTCATAAATTAAATTTAGTCAGTCTATATCGAGGTGATGAGGTTATCGACTCGATCTTAGCTTATATTAATTATTTTTACAATCTAGTTATTCTGTGATGTGCACAATATTAACTGAAATGGTTTAATTTCGAGCAAGGTAAGTCGTACTTGAGAAGTTGCTACTAAATTAATTATGAATTTGATTATATATAATATATAATTATTTTAGCTTTTATCGTGGTTTATTGCTGTGTATTTTATTATTGAATACTTGTAAGTAAAAACTCATTCCCATGTATAAGATATGCTATATCAGGAGTTGTGTTGGCAATACTCCAGCAACGATATATACTAGATTCATCCTAAGTGTATATTTTAATTAGTGGTCATGTCAGTTTCTACTTACCTCGGGGACACACTATATATCTACGCATAATAAGACAATGCAGACGGCGCCCATGCTGATACAAGTCGATGCCAAAAAGAAGCGCATCCAAATCAGCAAAAACAAAGAGCATATAAAAACAGGCTAAACTGCCACGCTCAACAGTAGGCGATAGATCTGATATTCAATCCATGCATGCATGCTGTACGGTACGTATGATCTGCAACGAGCTAACGGATGAAATAGCTCTGACTCCACACTGTGCATGGGGTTGCAAGAGTTGTACAGACCTGGTTCCTGGACAGCCCGGTCTGCCTCGCCAACAGGTGCTTATCGGCGTCGCTCGGGTACCTGCAGAGCACCAGAAAACACACATGAGAATCAGTACGTACGTCTGGCCCATGCATGCATACGACGCCGAACAAACTGTACCGCACCAGCGGCGGCACGTAGAAAAGGACCCATGTTAAGGCTGCCACGTACGTAGGCACACTATCTTCTGCCAAGCTAAACAGCGCATGCAGCAGCAGAAGCCGCAGGAACAGCACCACTACGTGGTAACCACTATTCACCAATCATATACCCATTATATGTGATGATCATATGTAGTTGTATGGACGAGCCACCGATAAGATATCCATGCACGCACATGAACGCTACTAGCAGCATAGTAGCCCCCATGCACCACTCGATCTCTGCAATCTGCATGCATGCAGCGCCAAGGGAAAACGGATTCCGAGGCCGATCGATATATGGCGCGTTGATCTCTCGCAGGCAGGCGGCAATTGGCAGTGGCAACATGATAACGGGATCAGATGGTGGCACGCTGGAAGCAAAGGAGGCCGGCCGGCTCATCGTCCGGCGACCACCCGCCCATGCCGGCTGCAGCAGCCTGGGCCGCGGCAGAAAGGCCCGCGCCGTGCCATCGTTCATGCGTGCAGCGTAGCAGAAGGCGCGTAGCTTTTGCATGAACGGAAGAGCTCGCAGCGCAGCAGCCTTCGGGCGGGAGAGGGCGGAGAGCAGAGCTCCTGCCGCTGACACTGATTGACCGCAGTAATAAAACCAGAGAAAAAGGTAAATTTCTGCAATGATGGGAAAGTAAAGTTAAATCCCGGCCCGGGGAGCAAAAGGGAAGGAATATACACAGGCGCACAGTCCCCGGCATGCATGGCTGGTTTTTAGCGTGGATCTCGAAAAAATTACTGCTTTTGCTAAAGCGCCGCAGCAGCCAGACGCCGCGGAAAAGCAAAGCACAAGCTGCCCTGCCCGTGATGACTCCAAGGGCATTCATCTTCCACGGCATCGATCGAGAAGAGCTCGAAGAGAAGGGAAATATATGCATGGTGATGAATGAATCAAGTAGGCCGGAGTACGTACGGGTGGAGGAAGTGCTCGAAGAGCCAGGATCGGAGGATGTTGACGGAGCGCTCGGGGAGGCCGCGCTGGGGCCGCCATGCCTCCTGCTCCATCATGCCCATGTGGTGGAAGGCGCGCTGCTGGCGGAGGCTCTGGTCGATGGCGCGCAGCCGCGGGTCTCGCCCTTGGTCAGCCCGGAGCTGGTGCCGGCGTCCTTCTCCCCGAGCACCTCGCACGTGGCCCGCAGCTGCGACGCGATCGCGTCCTTGAGGCACCGGAAGTGCCGCGACATGGCCTTCTGCGCCAGCGCCGTGTACGGCGTCGCCGCGCCGAACCCCATCACCGAGTCGAAGAAGTTCACCACCATCTGCATCTGGTCGCAGTAGTGGTTGTACCGACGGTCCACCTGATCGACAGATCATCGTGCAAACATCCAACAAATTGTTATTACATACATCAGATATATAATTTACACAAGGCAAATCGAAATATATGGAGATGAAATAAAGGGATCGACAAATTAAAATCCTACTCTACTTAGCAGTACAAGCTAAGTAGTTAGCTAGTACGATCGTGTCGAAAGCAATGCTGATCGACATCGATCGAGCACAAGAAACAAAACTCGATCGGGTGGTGCAGCACACGCAGTTAAGGCATGGGCATGGCGTTGCATGTGTCGCTGGCACAATTATGAGAAATGGTGAGAAGGAACAAAAGCAGCCGAGGCCCACCGGTATTTGGCAACAGCCGGCCGGCCGGCCGGGCTAGCTCGCTGAGCCAGCCACCATACGCATCTACCAGTGTGACCAGCTGCGTGCATGTGCTAGAGCTCCAGCTGCTGCTGCCCGCGGCGATCTGCAGATCACAGGGCGAGCTCCCTCGCTGGCCAATCATGTACTACTGACTAGCAGCAGCTGACAACAAGGACAACGAGTTCGTTGTGACATGTAGCAGCAGCTAGCTCTCGTACTTGCTCCCTGCAGTGCCAATTGTAGCAGTGCCGGCCGGCTGAGAAGGTAGTTAGTATAGCTTAGGCGAAGCTAGCTGTTCATCATCAGCTAGCTTTGCTCGAAGCTGATGATGATGCCATCGATCTTGCATCATCGATAGATGCATGCATGATTGCAGTAGCAGCAACCACCGGTGTAAGTATATGCATCTATAGATTAAACCTTGTAGACGAACCAAATTAAGCTTTGAGTCATCAAAGTACTAGCTATATGCAAATAGAAAATCAAAATTAGGTAGTGACGCCGCCGCTCATAAACAATTACCACCAGCTAGTACCAAAAAACTCCTATGTCAATTGAGATGTGATGACAGCAATGGAAAAGGATAGCTAGCTAGAGTGAGGGGGTCCGTACTTGTTTGCCCTTTGTGGGGATATGGAGAGAGAAGAAGAGGAGAGGCGGATGGATTGGCGCATAATTATAAAGAAAGAAATGGAGGCGATGAATGCAGCGGCAACAGCGCAGCAGCACCAACAACCGCCCAAAAAGAAATCGATCCCATATGGGATGGGATCGATGTTACTATGATTAGGAGATTCATATCCCTCTTGGAGTTTGTGTTGTGTGGCGGCGGCGGCTCCTGCTGCACCTGCCTGCAGCCTGCATGCCACTGGCGGCCACCTGCCACGACGTCCGGCAAGCATGACTTGGCAGTTGGCAGTAAAAAAAGAAGACAAGAAGAAGCTCTCTCTCGTACTCGTGCTCTACCAGCTTAGCTAGCTGCTTCTACACTGGATCATCGATCGGGTGTAGTAGTGCTACGTCTACGTACCGGCCGGCTCTGCCCACCTACCGCCGCGGCCACAACTACCTTAGAGGTAGCTAGCGCCGCCGCCTCCGTAGCCGCGAGCGTCGTCGGCGGCGGCCGGATCGAGCTTATTAGCTACGGCGTCAGCAAACCCATGCACTCATGCTCATGCATGCAAGCAAGAGAGGAAGCAGAAAGGGTAAGGAACGATGGAGTTCGTGTGTGTGGAACTGTGAATGATGAGACAGTGGACGTGCCTCGTCGAGCATGGAGATGAGTTTGGCCTTCTTGCGCTGGTGCTCGAAGCGGTCGGCGGGGAGAGCTGAGGAGGCTCCTTGGACGCGGACGACGGCGACTGCGCGGCGCCGGAGCTGGAGGCGCCGCCCTTATTACTGGCGGCGTTAGGGTTGGACGCCGATGCCCCGCGGCCGCCACGCGCGCCGCCCTTGATCTGCCCACGCCCGACGCTGCAGAACTCCTCGAGGAGCTCCTGCGCCGCGCGGGTGTACTTGGAATTGCGCAGCACGCCGGCGACGCCGGCCGGGCCGTAGCCGACGTGCAGCTGCTGACCCAGCGCGCCGACCTGGCCGTGCAATGCCATCGGCAGCTGCTGCTGCTGCTGCTGCACCGACGGGCCCTGCTGTTGTTGCTGCTGCTGCTGACGGTTGAAGTAGAGCACGCCGTCACGAACCCTCAGCTCCTCGGCCTGCTTCGCCATCTCCAGCTGCTGCAGCGACGGCGACAGCGACAGGGACAGACCCTGGCCTTCCACGACGCCGGCGGTCCCGGCGCCGCCGAACGCGGCCCCTGCGGCGGCGCCGAACGCCTGGAACGCCTCGTGGTGCTGCACGTCCGACGGCTGCGGCGACGTCGGCGACGATCTAGACTGTTGCTGCTGCTGCGGGTTCATGAGGAAGAGCTGCATCGCGGCGGCCGGGTCGGTGGCCAGACCAGCCATGCCGCCTGCTTGCTGCTGCTGCTTGGGAGATGACGTTTCACCTAACGAGCCCATGCTGGCCCCACCGCGAGGACCAAGCCAGCACGACCCGCCGCGCCGGCCCCGAACCAACCGCCGTCGCCGCCGGACAAGCCGGCCACCCCTCCGGGCCCCTGCCGTAGCCCGAAGCGGTAGTTGGCGTTCATCTGGCTGGCCAGCAGCTCGGTGGCGGAGGGCCCCGACGGCGGCGCGGGGAAGTTGAACATCTCGGAAAGCATGTTGGAGGCACCGGCAGCCGCCGCCGCGTGCTCGTACATGGACCCAGGCCCGCCATGCTCGTCGCCGTCGATAGGGAGCAGGCCGTGCCCGGCGGCTGCGGCGGCGGCCTGGTCGAAGCCCTGCACCCTCAGCTTGTCGCGGCGGCTCTGCTGCGCCACGTGCTCGTGCTGCTGCTGGTGGTCCTGGTGGTGTTGGCTGGAGTCCGGACGGTCGAAGCCATCGGAGGGGAGTAGCCGTAGACGCCGCTGCTGCCCTGGTGGAATCCCTGGGAGTGGGACATAGAAGAAGTCGCGGTAGCCGCCCGGGCGGAGGCGGAGATCGCTGCGGCTGCGCTGCTCTTGGTGGGTTGGCTCACGTACGTGGTGGTCTGACTCTGCTGGTACGGTGGTGGCGCCGCTATGCCCATGCCGGCGGCGCCACTGTCATCATCGTCGGCGGGATCCTGCTCCTTCCTGCACACCTCATCATGAGCGCCATCGTAAGCACCGGCCAGAAGAAACCGAATTTATTATATAAAATTAGAATCAAAAAAGAAAAAGACGACGATGAAGAACCGAATTGCACTCTCCCAAATTAAAGCAAACAAGTTAAATCCAAAGAGGAAAAAAAGAAGAAAAGCAAATTAATCCTCCTTTGATTCCAATTTCCCCAAACTAATTAAACTCCAGATAGCTTTACTTGTATCTGAATTCTGAAGAAACAAACAGAAACAACCGATCGATCGACCGACCGGGAACGAATAAGATCGAAGAAGGTAAGCTGGTGACAAGGAAAGAACGACGGCGGCGACCGGTGTCTCCTCGCTCCTGGCGGTGGCTTCTTACCTTAACCTAAGAGGGCGGAACTAGCACATCGTTATCTGGGTTTGGGAGTGAAAGGCCAGCTCCTGCTCCTGCCGCCTCCGAGACGACCAGCGGCTGCTCCTCCTCTCCGCCATCTCTGTCTCTCTCTCCTTGTCTCCCGAAATCTCTTTATCTCTCAATCCCTCTCTCCGTCCGTCCGTCCGTCCTCCTGTGCTGCTGTGTGTGACTAACTCTATATTTTTTCCTCCCCTCTTTGTCCGGTCGGGGCGGCGGCCGAGCACGCGCGCAGCCTTGTGCAATCGCCTTCCGATTCCGAAAGGGAGGGACGGCGAAGCGAAGAGCTAGCGAGCGAGCGCGACGACGGGGAAGGCAAGCAGCTAGCAGCTAGTAGTAGCTCCCCTAGTAGTAGTAGCAGGGCGGGTGGCCGGTTGGTATATAAAAAAACCGAGCTCCTTTTCCTCTTGCTCTGCTGCTGCTGCGTGCTGCGGCTATTCCGCTGCTGATCCCTCCTGGTTGCTGGCTGCTCCTGCTGCTGCAGATATTGGAATTGGACAGGGGCAGCTGAGAGCTCAATCCCAGAGGCCTGAGAGGGGGAGGAAGACGTCGCTGTCCCGGCCCTGCCCGTTCCTAGCAGCGCAGCTATTCTCCTTTGGGATTCCTCCTTTGGGATCCTTTTTTCTTTTATGCCCTGCTGCTGCTTCTGCGTGTGTGTACCGCGTTTAATAATCGGCGGGAGTCGTTGTTGTGTTGTGGTTAAGTTATTATTGTTGGTGCTGGTGATGTCGTACGCTTGTTTTCATTTGTCCCCAGGCCTCTCCTTTTCATGTCTCTTTTATTTCCTATCCTCGAATGACTTTACTGTTGATTTTTATTTCATTTAGGAAGAAACAATTCAAACTAGTAGTTCGTTGTTTGATTTTTCCAGCTTTCACCTAGCTATATATAGATATATATGTTCTGGCTGCTGAATTTCTCACCATGCATGCTACCAGCTACTGTGCACTGTGTGTGTGTGTGCGCGCTGAAGTTCGAGCTCCTACATGTACGTACGTACAGCAGCAGCCAACTAGCTCGATCGCTACTTGATGCTAGTAGTAGACTGACGATGGAATGAAAGATGATGTCGATCATGTCGAGTATTATCCAGCAGGAGGCACAGAGAGAAAAAAAAATGATGGAAAGCAAGCAAGGTAAAGGGGGGCAGGGGTGTGATGGGAAAAGAAAGCGATGAGGAGGCGTCCCTCTCTGCATCTTTCCATCTTTTCTTTTTCATTTCGAAATTGACCAGCACTCGGACAGCCAGGCCGCGTGCGTGAGGAGGAGGAGGAGGACATCGACCTTGCCAAATCAAATTATCCTTTTTTATAAATAAAAAACGAAGGAAGAAGATCGAAGATGATGATCGATGAAACCTTTTCCTGTGCTCGAACCAACGCCATATGTTTACATCCCAGCCTTTATTGCGAAACCACCGAGAAAAATAATAAAAATCTCGTCCTCGGTGGTGGGTGCGACGAACCTCCTGTACTTTAAATTTCGCTGCTTTCTGATGAAACATTTAATTAAATGGAGAAAGGAAAGCAAAGGAAAAGGAAAGGAAATCAAGGCCTTGCTGTTGCGCTGCCGCTGCTAGCTCTCCCAACCACGCACGCGGCCGCGGCCGGCCAGCAGCCTAAACCTGACGACGCGTGCGTGCGTGTGCTGCTGCCTGTGCAGGCCTAATTAATCCGGCCCCAACCGCTAATCCAACCGGCCGGCCGGTTTCGGTTTCCTGCCCGTATGTTGACCTGCGAGCTCGCCATTCAGCAAGTCGAACCCTTTTTCTAGGCTTTTTGCTGTAGCCTTCGCGCAGTGATGGTGGGGTATTAGAGAGGCGGTTCAGGCCCTGAGGGAGCTCGCTCGGTCTCGGTGCGGTGTGGGTGTGGTGCAGTGTGTCGCGTCGCGTCTCCCCGGCAATCAGTTCCGCTTCATCGGCGGCGATGATGTGGCCGGCGCCGGTGATCGAACCCCAGCCGCGGCACCACAGCCGGCCCTGGCTGAACCTGACGACGAGCAAGGGAACTCTTAGCTTCGAGCATGCTAGCTGTGCGTACGAGTGGCGCTTTTTTTTGTTTATTAATTCGGTCGTCTATCTCCATGTTTATCGTCGTCGGCGAGCCGGGGCCGTCGGACGGGGATCGGGCGGTGAGCGGAGCGGTGGACGGTGGTCCAGGCGCGCGATAGCGGCCACGGGCGGGGCTTGTCGGCCGCTGCAGCGGAGAAGCCGTCCGTCCGTCCCAGACCCAGTGGGCAGTGGCGTCTCGATCAATTATTGGGCCGTTGTGATTTGGACTTGGCACCAACTCAATCCTAGTCTCACACAGTGATCATGTGTTATCTCCCCGTGGGACCCGCGCCGAGAAAAGGTGCTTGGCTTCAGGCTATACGTACCAGCAGCACTCGAGAGCAAGTCGTCCATGAACTAAACACTCCATCCAAATTGGGGAGTAACACTATCTTTTTAGATAATAATTGGAGTAATACTATCATTACCAAGTCTTGAAAAGACCAGTCTGGGCTACAATTCTTCTTCTTACAATATATTATCGATCGATCGTTAAAAAGTTATTAGTGCAACTCAAGGAGCCGGAGCCTCTCTATATCCTTCCGAACTGATAAATAATCGCCCCGGTCCAGTTTATAAGCTTCTTCTAATTAACATGATACATGGATCATACATTTATTTTATTTTATATCGTTTAGGATTATAACTTACAAATATTGGATAGTGCATTTGATTACAGGGAGTAGTACTAAGCCAGATTGTAAGTTACAATCGTACATAATTGTAATGAAATGTATGATCCATGTATTACAAAGTTATAATCGTACATAATTGTAAGCCAAACTATTATAAGTTTGATTCTTAACATATATGTGAAATGCCTCATAAAAATAGACCGGAGGGAGTGGTATTAGAGAATGCGTTAAAAAAAAGAGAATACTAGTAGAGATTTTTTATTAAAAAAACGTCCAACAACTGGTTTAATTTGATTACCCAAAAGAGATATTATATATTCTTGATTTTTCGCTAGCCAGAGATGGAGAGCGGGCTTAGCTACGTAGAATATGACCAAATATGAGGAGCAAAATTTAAGTATTTTTTCTACTATGCCTCTATTTTATTCACGGCCTTTCAGTACCTATATCCTTATAAAACTAGCATATGCGAGAGCATGGGTTAGTTAGTGAACTAGTCAAACTAATCGATAGTCAAAGTTTATTAAATGTGTTGACTTTTGAAAATCCTAATATATGGAGAAAGAAATTTTATTTGCCAACCCAGTCTAGGGCAACATGTGCAAGCCGTGGTGGTGCCTAAATGGTTTCTGGTTTTATGTATGTTCCTGTACTGTACATATACCCAACTTTTGCCTAGTGGACTGATCGACCCCGACTGAACTGGAGGACTAATCTTCTTCTGCTACTTGATCATCACGTTAAAGGGTAATCCATCCAGACGCGCTTTTTGCTTATTCCTCCTTTTTTTTTTTCTAGAGCCTTCACACGGGGACCTCCTGTTACTTTCTTTTCTTTCTTCCTTTCGTGTTTACTTTCAGGGAGAGGCCGGTCACGCCTCTTACAGTCGTGCTTGAACCACTAAGTTCTAGTTTTTCTTTATATGATTAGCCTGGTTTGTTTTCCTTATTTTTTTGTTGTTGTTGATTTTTTTTTTTCAAAAGGGGCTTTGCCCGTATTGCATTAAGAGAGTTGTTGTTGGTTTTCAAAGATTTGAAAAGTACTACACAATATAATTTTTTTGTTAATAGTGTTTGTGGACCACACACAGCCGTTCCTCAGTGATTAAACTAAACTCTAAAATGATGGCATATGACAAGAAAATGATAATAATAAGAACCTAATTCCAATGCATAATTTTCAATAAGAACAACATTTCCAACGTCTAAGATGTGTGGGCACGAGTAATGGCACAATGGAATCTACGAAATAGTGCAAGGATGCAGGGAGGACCAGTTGAGATATTAATATATATTCCTTTTTTCTAAAAAAAAACTTTATTTGTGTCGTGTTTTACTGTTGGTTGTTAAACTAGGGACCCAGGCAGGGCCAACCCGAGGCTATGTTTGCCACGGAGTAGTAAATTAATAAGATCACCCATAGGGTTTGGTTATATATAACACTTCTGGTCTTAGAATGGAGATATGCATTTAAGCAGTCTTTAAAACAATCAACCTGGCTCATATGTGTATTGGTATTAATCTAGGATCGGATGGACGGTTGTCCTCTCCAAAAGTTAAGGATTGTGCCCTGAAAAAGGGCATAAGATATCTTGAAAGTTACAGCACTGAAAAGCAATACTAGTAGTGTAGCTTGATTGACACAGTGGCTGGAAAGAAATGCCCTTGAGACATGGGCAGAACATTCTAAATTCTCTATAGTACTGACACACACATATGGTTCGTCCGCTGATGCTTGCCATCTCCCTTGACTTCGGTTCGAGGATGCTGTCGCATCGACGAAGGATCTCAGAGATTCACAACGTGTGACTCGCCTGAAAAGTAGGAAAATATCATGGAAAAATTAAAGGCATGCATTGTGAATTCTAAATGGCAAGAACATACATGCATACTATGCTGGATGAGAGATTTCTCCCAAAAAAAAAATGTTGTTGTTTTTTTTCTCTGGACGGGGAAACTCACATTGTTGTTGTTGTTGCGTGTGGCGTAGTTTTCAGTTTTTCGCCCTCTGCAATTAGCTGAAAGGACCGGGCATGACAAAGAGAGCCGAAAACAAAAGGCGGACGCGGACCACAGCGACAGCATCCAAAGACCTCCTCTCGCCCTCCTCCTCTCCTCCAGCTTGTCTCGGCGCCTGGCTGGCCCCCAATCACGTGAGACGACGGCTCCCCCACGTGCGCATATGGCCATGTCAGCTCCTTGCTGCTGTTCAAAGCAAGCTGCTGGAACTGGAGCGTTGGGCTGCTGCAGCTGCCTGAACCTGATAGATACCCCAAACGGCCAAACCGATCGAGCGCCTGGCGTACGTACGTCGTTGGTCAGCCAGCAGTGGACAGACGACGACTCAGATCAGATCACCTGCAGGCGTCCCCAAACTGTGTTTTTTCGCCGGGCGGCCGCCGGTGTCCAGCCTCGCGAAACGGGCAATTTTGCAGGCGCGCCCAGCCGAGCACAAGAGCCTTTCTCAGGAGGTCGGTCGCAGTCTTTCTCGAGGTGGTTTGGTACTACTCCTACACATGAATCGGCACAAGAAAAGGATACTGCGACCGACTGGTGGTGTAATATATATATCATTGTTTTTATTTTTTCCAGATGAGATGGCCAATCATGTCACGCCGGCGCGAGTGACGTGTGACGCAGGACAAGGCTGCACTTTCGCCGGAGTTCTTCGCCCGAAGAAAATTCTGCCGCCGGTGAATCAGGTTGTGGTTGTCAGCACCGGGTACGGTCTAGGAGGCACGAAAATATATACTCTAGCAATTGGCTGCTTCTTGACGTGACCTAATACTCCCAACAGCAGGATTAGATTAGATTATTCTAAGGGCGCAAGTCGGAACCACACAAGCTAAGCTGCTGGTAGGTGCACAAAATTAAAAGAAAAAATCGCCCCCAATTGCGATGCTTGACAATGATACACGTATGCTAATTTATCAGATCCTCTCTCTCTCTTTTTCTATTATATACTGTACTATTATAAAGAAGAGAGAGTACAGTAGTCTGCTGCCTAGTTTAGTGTATCATATCATCATAACAAGGTGATGAGTTGCTGAGCATGGATGTACACGTAATGGATCGAAAATCTGCTAGATGTTGGCCTTCTAGCAGCTAGCCAGTAGGCACCACCAACAACTGATCACGCCTAGCCTAGCCTATATATCATATACTAGAAGAACTATCTAATAGACCATCGGCACCTTTCCAGGCCTTTGATGGCCTTCTCGATCGATATCACCGTGTCCTAATCAGCGTATCTAATCGCACGACGCCAGTGGATCAAAGGCGCCTTTTTCCGTCCCCCCCTCCTCCACTAGTGCGGCGCAACACAGCAGCTAGCATGGGGGGGTGGTGGTGGCCTTTTGCTGCATGCATGTCGTCTGGCCGGCATCTGTGGCGCGCCTGCAATACTGCTGCTAGCTGAGCCGTGCATCAAGCAGGTGCAAAAGCTCAGGTTGATCAAGCGCGGCACCTAGCAGCGAGGAAGCAAGCTACTAGCAGTCAACATTGTACCATAGCCCTTTAGCGTAAAGTTTCTCTTTCCCTCACTATCTATCACCTCTATGTGGTACTTTCTACTACTCCCTCGTTTTCAGATTATAAGACGTTTTAACTTTTACCGATATATTTATTTTGTTATGCAACTAGCTATACACTATGTCTAAATACAGTAGTAAAAAGAAATATATCTAAAAAATCAAAACATCTTATAATTTAGAATTGAGGTAATATCTACTAATCCATCCTCAAAATGGTGCAAATCTAGAAATCATTACTCAAACTATTAAAACTCTAGCTTATTTTATCGAAAACACTAAAATTTACAGATAGATACGTATATGACTATGAAAAATACTCCGTGAAGAATCTAATAAGACCACTCTCGGCCCTCCGTTTTGTAGGTTGGTTGTTCAAGTTACATAACTTTTACTGTGTATTTATACATAATAACAACTCTTACGTTTGGATAAAGTGCACAGTATACAACGATAGACGACATGCATAGTGCGCGCCCAAAGGCCAAATCAATCATGCGTGTGTTCGCACAGCAGGTGAGTTTCTTCTGATTGGCGCCGTCCGGTCCGGCCGGAGACGACGGAGATAGAAGCTTCTCTTCCAAGAAAAGGCCCGGTGGTGGTACTCAAGGTCCCTGCATGCCATGCAAGCGTATACACTGTATGCATATAGTATGTTGGTGTACCGGTCCGGTCGCTGCCCAATTAATCAGCAGAGCGGCCGTACCCGTCCCGTCCCCGGCCGGTCCGCACGCCCGCCCGGCCCGGCCCCGGCCCCGTTGTGCGGTTGCGGCATGGGACGACACGCACACATGGCACTGTTGGTTGGGGGCTTTGGTTCCACACTGCGTTGGTTCGTTCGGATAATGCATGCCTGCGTCTCCGCGCTTGTGTGAAGGGTCCGTGCGCGCTCCTGAGGATTTGCGGGCACATGGGGGCAGACGGCGACGGCCGTGTGGGGAGTTAAATTGATGACAGTTGCAGCAGTGCCAGCCTTTCAGGTAAGACGGCGACGCGATGGCAGCCTACTACTACTAGTATATGAACTGCAAGTTAGTTCTGCTTTTCTCGGATACAAATTGCAAGTTACTTTTTTTTTTACGTATTTCGCGATCACAGGGAAAACACCAACAAAAGACAAAAAAAAACATAAACTAAAAGCATGAAAGGCGGGGGACCCTCCACTGGAAACAACCCTGAAATTACTATACAAAAAGATAACTCAACACAGGTAGCTAGTGGCGAAGAAGATACACCGGCAGAAAGATAAATATAGGAAGGAAAAGACAACGAACTGCAAGTTAGTTCTGCTTTTACGGCAAAGCATCCGGCGGAAGCAACAAACTCGGTGGGCATGCCAGTAACAAGCATCCAGGAAACACAACCTTGGTGGCAAAGCATCCACCAAACCCACAATGGACCTCGGTGACAAATTGCAAGTTTACTATTACTATACATTGTTTACTATGAATACTATGCATAATGGAAGTTTGGTAACAAGAGATATATTCTCATGGTATATCTATTTAGAGCTGTTGTACATGTTAAAATTATTTTCTATAAACTTAGATAAATTCAAAGAAGTTTTACACAATTCAAATTCAGAACTAGTAATATCCTATTTGGGATCCAGTTCATTCAGGGCCGAGCGGCGGCTGCGCATGAGTGACTAGTAGCTAGCCAGGCCCACCTCCGTGCAGAATCTAGGCCACACAATTGTTCCACATCGATATGACCCTGGCTCGCTGTGTTTTTGTTTCCATCCGATGGTTTGCAACGCAATGCACGCAAGATATTATTGGTCCAACCGAGCCGTTGTTAACCGTATGTAGAGTAACGTACGCCAAAGTCCAAGCCGCGCCTTTCATGCTCTGTTTCATTGATCGGTGCTATGTAGTCGACCTCTCTATATTCTGGCCATTCCCATGCGAAATTCAGATCTGATTTCTACGATGTAAACTAGCAGCAGTGTATATACAGTATTTCTGACGTCGACGCCCACTGATGATTTTCGTTTACTGTAGTACGTGCTACTCTGCTCAACGACGATCGACATCTATCTGAGGGGGTGTTTAGTTCCCATGCACCCACCCAAAAAGCGCTTCAGATTATCCGTCACATCGAATCTTTTAACGCATTTGCGTGAAGTATTAAATGTAGTTAAACAAAATAACTAATTACATAGTTTGACTGAAAAGTACGAGATGAATCTTTTGAGCTAAGTTATTCCATAGTATGACAATAATTACCAAATACTCCCTCCATTCCACAATACTTGCAATTTTTTTGACTCATATAAAGCGTGTTTGACCTCTCGTCTTATTCAACTTTTTTAATAAATATTACCACTTTTTTGTTATGACTTATTACATCACTAAAGATATTGTAATAATGTTTTTGTTTGTTTTATAATTTACATAAAAAAATTTAAATAAGACGAAGCGGTGAAACACGGTTTATATGAGTCAAAGAATTGCAAATATTGTGAAACGGATGAAAGACAAACGAAAAAAGATATTCATAAAGAAATTTTAACCCAAAACATTTCACCAACTAAACACCCGCTGACATCTGAAAAACAAACACTACCCTCTACTGTACAGTACATGCAGTCGATCGAGTAGCAGAAGATAGTAGGTGTCAGGTCCTGAATGGGTGCATGCAGCTCACAAACACAATCATGAATGCATAATGACACAGGGGAGGGATCATCATAACAGGCGGCCGGGGAATTGAAGAATATAATATTACGTCCACCCCTACCACTATCATAGCGTGTAAAGCAGAGCTCTGAGTAGTCAATTTCAGTTTCCATGGGCGATGGATCGAGTATGGTAATGGTAGGGCATGCATGGGAGCTGATGGGGCGTAGGAGGAGGCCGGAGACATGGCACCGCGACGGCACCACCGCAAGAGGGGTGTGTGGGCCGGCGTTTAGCCGGGGGCTACCAGTGGCAGCATAGCAGAGCAGAGCAGAGTGCACTGATCGATACGAACAACCTGCCACATCTGGAGTAGGAGACCCCATCTCGCCCCCAATCACTGTGGTGATTATTTGCAACTGGAGGCCATGGCACCTGCATGCCCAACATCTTTCTCCAGTTAGTCACTTTCTCCACCCTCAGAGAGTCAGAGTCATTGGTGCGTGGTGTGCTGTGGTGGCGAGTCCTTTTAAGGCACTAGTATACTACCAGTAGGGCAGAGAACGGCATGCACGCCGCGGCCGGCCCTCATGGCTGAATTGCTGATGCTGCATGCATGGCCGGCCCCATAAAACCCTACCCTATCACTCTTATCGATCGTCCATGATCCGCATCTATCTATTCCCCAATTCCCCATTCATGAGGGGCCATGCATTTCCTCTTCTGGCTTCTCTCTCTAACTGTGCATGAGACACACGATAGTTTTACACAGGTGGAAACAATTAAGCCTCTCTCTCTCTATCTATTCTCTCTCTATATCTCATCTCCCCATGATAGCTAGCAGCTGCCTGCCAGTCGCTTTCCGTCCGCTCTCGCTCTCTCTCTCCTGTGGCACAGGGGAAAACGGAGGAGAATACTAAAGATAAGAAAGTGACGTGTGTGTAGAGAGCGAGAAAGGGGGAAGAAGAAGATGGGCGTTGAGAGATGCCCACAACGACACTCACACTCACACAAAGGCAGCATGCAGCTGCAAGCAGGGTCGGGTCAGGTCAGCTGGGCCAGCCAGGGCAGCCTGAGCAGCAGCACAGGCAACACAAGGCGGCAAGGGGAGGGAATCACCGGTGCAACAACTTGGCGCCGTGGTAGGCCATATATCCCGGGCATGCAGGCCCATAACCTCACTGGTCATAATAAATTATTAAAGCCGACAGCATTTCGCTGCCGCCGTTGGCATCCGCCGCTACCCGCCGACGTGGGCCGCTCTCCCGCCATGCACACCCCTCATCTTCGGAACGCATGTGTTCGCGTTGTTGCGTGAGCGCGAAGGCCGCCAGCCTATAGCCGCTATGGCGCTATCCAGCTGTGCGTGTTTGTGTTCTCTCTTCAGGTGCGCCGCGTTTGAAAAAGCATCATGACCTGCTGCGTCGTAACATGCATCTTGATTATTTGATCCGTGAAAATAGCATGACCAAACGTGTGTCATATCGATAACTCTAATAAAAGCAAAACCCTCTTTGTTTAGTTCTCTTGACACGTAAACATGCATTGGCGGACCTAGAACTATATGTAGTCTAATAGCTAAATACGAGATTATGTATGATTAATCTCTTAACTATATAGACAAAACAAGGATTTTATATAGAAGTGGCGCTGATGAGCCCGAGCGACAGCCCAGGGTCGTCCGGCCTTGGGTCCGCCATTGCATGTAAGGCATTCGCCTTACCAGTCCACTATTATTCCACTGCCTATTTTTCTTGACATGCATGGACGTCTACCTCAACAGTCCATTACCATTTGACAATAGCAATTTTTCTTAACATGCAAAATGTCCACCTCAACGGTCCACTATTATTTGCAATTGAAGTTCACTAGCACAAATATAATGGTATCCACGTCACTGAGCCAATATCATTTGCCACTAACAATTTTTATTGGTGTACACCTCAACGGTCTGCTATCATTTGCAATTAAAATTCACTGGCACAAATATTATGGTATCATCGTCAGCCAGCCAATTTTTTTAGAGTTTAAGGGCTTTACGCCCCCTGTCTTTAGCATTACCAAAGACATCAACGCGTTCATTACAACGAGCTAATCTCCATGAATGTGCTAATATTACCAACAACATACACATACATCACATAATTCTTTTTTGGTAAACATTCTTACTCATTTATATTCCTCCTTCATACCCCTAGCAACACGTAGAAAACCCTATAGATATACATGGTGTGGCCAGCCCGCTGCCTTCGATCGTATCGTATACGTAGTGCTAGCTCTTAAGTTGTGTCAGTTCCCCATCAAAATCCATCTCCTCTTCCTGAGCACGCAGCAGGGGGTAACAGAGAATCGAAGATGGATGGAGAGTTGAGTTAAGGAAGTGGGTGGGAATGGATGCCCGGCCGGCCAGAGGAGCTTGTCACAGGAGATCTTCTAGTTGTTGGTGTGATTCTGGTTGGTTCATTTACCGGGGGGACCAACACAGGCGTAGCTTGGAGTTGAGGGCATCTGGTCCCAAACAGATGACGGACAACTGCTTTGAGCTGTGCTTGCAGCTAACCCAAATACCCTTCCATTCCACCACCACCACTCCATGCATTGCATTGCACGGGGACCGCCGCCCCGGACGGTCCTGTCCTACGTACAAAATACGTTCCATCGTATATATACCCACCACAGCGCCCGGGTCCACACACGCACGGGTACGTACATATATACACACAAACACATTGTATATATACGCTTTGTTGTTATAGCTCGTATATATACTGTATGCCCATGCTGTCATGCCATGCACGCTTGCCTATGTCTTGCGCTGGCGTTGTATCTATCAGCGCGAATATGTACGTACGCTGGCTTTGTAGCAACCTAGCAAGCTACTTGTACGTACGTACGTGGCAAGTGTGGCATGTGACAAAAGCCCAGCTGGTACGGTGTTCCAGTGTTATGTTACGTTAGTTTCTCTTGTTGGCTTGCTGCCTTACCCTCCCTCATCTCATATTCTCATCTGGGCTCTTGGGCAGTGGGCCTGGATTGTAGTAGTAGCATGGGGGCCTAGCTCTTTTGTGCAGTGCAGTGCAGCGAGCAGCATCCATCATAGAGATCCCGCGCAGACCAGACGCAGGCCCATCCATCCATCTGCTGCCAGCATGACCCATGAGACCTGGCCATCATCAGAGAGAGAGAAACCCCCAAATCGGTTCCAAATAACAATAATACTAAGAGGCTATATCTGTGGAAAAATAAAAAAATCACACTTCCACAAATCTGACCTCTGATTAGTACTACGCAGTAGTACTACCAGTACTATAGCTAGTACTGGCAGCCTATATCTAGTATCAGCAACCGGTACTGTACATGCAACACGCAACACGCTAGAGGTAGTTGTATTATTCAGTGGTGCGGTGCTACTTTAGTAGCTAGCTAGTACAGTAATCATGAGCACTCTTTAGCTAGGTTTGCTAAGGAAAATAAGATAGGAGTGAGATGACTCCTTGAGAAAACGGCCACTGGTCGGCCGGACGAATAAGGTGATGTGATGAGGTGGTACCGGTACGGGAGAATACGATGCAACAACACAAGATGGAGCGGATAATACGACGCATTACAATCGGATTCGAAGCCTTTTTCTTTTACACACGAAATAGAATTCGAACGAATTAGCATTCTCACATTTTTATTCAGGGATCGGAGGAGGTGAGCTAGGTTGCACAAGCACTACTGTAGATGTATCCTCGCTAGCTATGCTCTTCAGTAGGAGTACTAGGATAGTAGCTAGCAGATGGAGTGGAGGAGAATCTGCCCCGCCTGGCCCTGCCGCCGCTACGTACTGTACTAGAGTGACAAAACGGATGCAGCAGCCGGACGCATACGAACAGCGGTACAGGTACAGTTGCGTGACAGACAGTGGCGGCAGCAACAGCAGCCAGCAGCTATCCAGCAGGGCTACTGGGTTCCGGCCAGGTACGAGCCGTCACATGCGCTCCACGACACGCCCCGCTGAATTGCATTGCCGATGGATCATGAATCCCGGGCGAACCGATGATGATCCCTCGTCCGGCCGGCCAAGGTGCTCACTGCCAATGCGCCCACGGCATCCGCCGCCGTCTGAGCTCTGACGACTCGCCATTCCCCGGCGGCCCCTGCGAGTTTTTTGAAATAAAGGCACGCAGTCGCAGTGCAGAGCAGGTCCCGGGAGAGCAGGAGGCATGCAGTGCAGTGCCAGTGCCAGCCGCCGAGTGATCCAAGGCGCCTGCAGTTCTGCCTGCCACTGACGCGCTAGCTGCGGCTGTACTACCTGTACGCACGTCGTCGTCGTCGATCTCGCTCGCTCCGGTCCATCCATCCGGCATCAGCCAACTGCTGCTACGTACTGCTAGCTATAGCTAGCTGGGGCATGCAAAGGGAATGCGCCCTTCCCGAGGGTGCAGAGTCTGCAGACACGACGACCTGTCGACGACGACGGACGCCAGCAGCATGCAGTGCAGTGGCGTATCTCTGCCGCCGCGGCGACGACGACGACGGACTCACTGACCGCGGGCCGCCCCGCCCCGCAGGCCGTCGTCGCAGTCCATCCGTTCAGAGCTTTTGTTCCGCCGTGCTGTCCCATTCAGGGCCGCGCAGCCTGCGTGCTCTGCTGCGTCTTCAGTTGCTCTGTGTCCTTCACGTACTGTACTGCGCTGCTGGAGACTTTGTACCGCAGATCGATGGTGATGTTGATTTGCTACGGGAAAGGGAAGAGGGGGTCTCGAACGGAATGGAGATTGGAGATCCATCGATCGATCGTTGAAAGGAGAGAGGCCCGGTCGAACGGTCGCTTTCGTGCGCTGCTCATGGCGTGCTGTTAGTCGTCGTCGTTGATCCAATTTCACTACTAATTTCTCTGTGATCCAGAGAGTAACCGCGTATTTATGTATGGATTGTGTGGCACTGATCATGTACTCCATTGCTTTCGCCACATTGATCACCTCATCAGCGTGTTAATTACTCCAAGCAATATATATAATTGTCAGAATAATTGGATTGGACGAATGTTAACGTCTTCAGGACCAGCACGGTTGGCTTCTTGGGCAATTCTCCTGGGCATCTGGGGATCCAAGGCTTGGAGAAGTACTTTTACCGTTTTACTAGACACAAGGGCCAGCTTGGAATTTTATCGTGTCGTAACCACTACTTACGGATGAAGTTCCGTAGTTATTCTTGTTATTTTGGACAACCAACATAAAATGGAGAGGGAGTTTTATCCAAGGACTCTAGTTAATTATACACCATACGGCTTTTTACAATGTCATATATTAGGTTTATCCTAACTAACTTTGGCCAGTTATTTTTTAAAAAAAAAATATATAGGTTTTTGACAACATAAATTCATATTTTTCATATTCACCATGAGAAATACTTCCATAATATTTAGTTCACATGTTGTGAAACTACGTAGATTTTATGAACCGATGGCTAAAGTTAGGAATGTTTGACTTAGGACAAACCTAATATGACCCTTTCTCAAAAAAAAAAAAAACCTAATATGACATGTAAAAAACGGTAGGAGAATCAATTTTGTGTCATAAAAAATATGTATTCATACACTAACTTTTGGGTCCTAGTTTGCCCAAGTAATTTTTTTTTTTTTTTTTTTGAGAATTTGCGAGAAAGAAAATAGTCTTGAAGTGTGCGGCCTTTTTCATCTTCGGCCAATTTAATCCGTTGGTGCATGGCATTTCGAGCAGCCCAACAGCAAGCACTGAATCTGACCACGAATCCCATGCGGCCCAGTGCGATTTGATTGGGATGGGTCGGCCCACGCGTTCGTGCACAGAACCAAGAACGCGCGGCGGCATGGCAAGCTAAGCCCCTGGGCCTTGGGCAGCTGAGCTAAGCCGATCGAGCGATTTATGGCGGCGCCGGGCACGTGAAATGAAGCCAGCACTCGTCACGGAACGCTGCTCGCAGCATGGACCAGGGACAGGGTCAGGGAGCATTCGAAATCAAGTTCGCAGGGCTAATAGCGAGATCCTCCTAATCAGGGCAAGCAACGCTAGCAGCCGCCTCGGGGCCGTCAGGCGGCCATTCCCATTCCCATTCAGGATGTGCATGTCAACGTGCAGATTCGCTGACCTCACGCTCGATAGCGTCTCCCAATTTTAACCCTAAACCCGACGACCGGCGTGGCCACAAGGCGTGCACGACGGGGCAAGAGCTAGCGATCTCGACGGCCTCGGAGTCTCGGCCGCGGTGGGCAGCGCGACCTACGCCAAGGAACATTATGATCGCTCACTCGATCCAGCAGCCGACCGTCGTCCCGTCTTGGGTCCTCGTCTCCACCGCTCACTCCTTCCTGCGGCCCGCGGCCCGTCGTCCAATACAGGCCAACCAATGGACACACCAGTTTATTTGAATTACTAGGTAGTATAGCCGTGGTTGCTGCGGGATAACTAAACTTGTATAATAGAAACACACAAATCACATGATAAAAATAAAAATACTATAAAACTAAATACTAATGTTAAAATAATATTTAATTGAAAAAACAAAGTTCGCGGAAATTAAGAGTGTGACGTCACAGGCTAATATGAGTGAAGGTGTTGTATTATTGAAAAAATAAATAATTCCACAAAGAGAAGCACCCGCAACAAATTCATTGGCCGGCGCCGACGGTGAAACATGGTTCAAATTGTTCAATATATTAGTTAGCGCCGACAGTGAAACATGGTTCCCAATTGTTCAACTACGGAGTACATCCTTACGGTACCTACCTGAAACACTTGAACATTGCATAATATAGGCCAAAATGCATCACATGAAAAGGTCAAGGGAGATAGAACGTTCAAGTCAAAAGCAACATGATCGTAAAGCAGGATAATTTACATGACCAGGTTGATCACATGAAAAGAAATAACAACAAACAACCAGGCGTCCAGCATAAACATAAACGGGGTTCCTTCGCCTTAGCCGGAACCGGAGTGGTGGAGCAGCAAATGGTGGCTCCACTCCGTACACAAAAAGGGCTCCGGCTATTGGCTATTCTGTTCGTGGCATAGAAGCGCTCCTCTCGTATCGCTTGGTGCGTCTCAGCTGCCAGAGCTGCCACAGAGTCAAAGCAAGAGTGCGGCCAAGCACGCCCTTAGACTGACTCCAACAGAGCGCGCAAAGGACGACCCAAACATAAAAAAAAGTCGTACACAGTGTTTTGGCTCATAAAAAACAGCCTCCAACGGAAGACCCATGCGGGGAACCAATTTTGGGAGAGGAGGAGAGGGAGCGGATATATCCATCCTCCTCGGCGACCACGCATAAATTCGGCTCGCGTTGTAGTGGTGGGCCCGGTGCGGCTGGCGAGGCAAGCCCGTGGTGGCTCCACGCCGCCCGACGGCGGCGGGCGCAGATCGCGGCGGTGAGCCGGCGCGTCAAAGGCGAGCCAGCGGCGCGCTCCCAGCGGATCGCGCTCCGGGCCTTCTGCAGCGGCCTCATCCCCCGATGGCGGCGGCTCCCGCGAGCGCAACACGCAGCGAGACGAGCCCGCGGCGGAAGACTGCGGGTGGGGCGGGCCGTGAGCGGGGCTGCGTGGGGGCGCTGCGGCTTGGCACGAGAGCGAGCCCACGGCGGGCGCTGCGGCGCGCCGCGGACATCCCTCGCATCGAGGAACAAGGACCCTAAAATTAATTTTGTTTCACTCTCGGGGTTTCTAATGCAAAAAGTGCTAGAGAGAATGTTTTATTAGATCTAGGCTTAGATGATTTCTGAGGGTAAAGGGGATCTATATGCAAAGTTATTTAGAAATAGCTATAGGTGCTCCGTTGGAGGACGGAGATTTTAGATGACATCTATTATCCTTTGTAGGTAAGCTCAAACTATCTAATGGGTCTTAAAATTATACCTATCTTTGTTGGAGTCGGTCTTAGGAAGATCACCTTGCCACTATTTTTTTGTATGCAGTCCACGGAGGGACTATCCAAATATCATCAGCTACAATCAAATTTAAATGTGCAAGCAATATCACTCTTTGATATCTGTACGAAGCCACCAAACAAAAACTGACTACAATAAACATCGCCAAACCAGAAAATAGCAAGACTACCAAAGTCATCAACCAGTATGCATATAGTCGTTTTTGCAATCCCTTCAGATAAAGACGAAGCATTGACTAATGGCTACTCAATTACTCAAGTTATAACAATATACTTATATATTATATATCAACAGGAGTATAATCCAGACATTTGTTTCAAGATAAGGTAGGGCAAGTAGTTGTCCAGGATGAGTTTGACTGAGACAACAAACATTGCAGCATGTCAGCTATGCAGGATCGAGGCCACCTCCTGGATAGTATGTGCTCTTGAATCACTTGGACATGGTGTTTTATCAGCTATGCAGAATCTTGAGCGCATCACACAACCACACATCTATTGTACAATAGGGGTATTTATTTTCATTTCATTTGAACACTCTTTAGCATCAAAATTAAATGTTATGCCTTTAGATTCTAGCTAGTAGCCTAGTAGTAGATGCAATTACGCTTATACAATCCAAAGCTTAGCTTCCTTCTTTTGCAAGAAGGAATTTTTAGGAAAGGAAAAATGGTGGAGGAAAACAAAATTTATATCACGCACTTTGCGAGCTCACGGTGCAATGGCAAAGGTCATTGGTTGGGGCTCCCACCCGGGGTTCAAATCACGGGTGCGACACTTTATCTGGATTTATTTCAGGATTTTTCGGTATTTGTGCATTAAGTGGTGGCGGCGTCTCCGTCGATAGCGAGCTAGTGGTGACTTGAACTTCAAGATTTGCCGGCCCGCTCCTAGGGGAAGGTGCTCATAGGGGTAGGGTTTAGCGTGCGTGTGTTCATAGGGGTGAGGTGCGCGCGTGTTGAGCGCGTCGTTATGCTGTGCGTAATCTCAAAAAAAGGGGGCTCACAACGTAATGGCAAAAGCCATTGGTTGGGGGGCTCCCACCCCGGGGTTCAATCACGGGGTGCGACACTTTATCCCGGATTTATTTCGCCAAACTGAGTTTTCGATTTTTTCCGCGATTTTTTTTCAATTTTTAGATTTTTGCATTAAGTGGTAGGCGGCGCCCCCGTCGATAGCGAGGCGCCGCCGTGGTGACTTGAACTTCAAGATTTGCCATTTCCGGTCCCGAAGGTGCTTATAGGGGTAGGGTTTGTCGTGTGTTCATAGGGGTGAGTGTGCGTGCGTGTTGAGCGTCTGCGTTGTACTTGTAATCTCAAAAAAAAAAAGTACATAACTGGATAAGAAATTAGTAACCCAATCCATAAACTATTATGCATGGACAATGATGTACCTTGTGAAGCAGACCCTGATACCCGTAGTGGTTGAGTCGCTTTTTTGTAAGCCTTTGGCTAGCTACAATCTGATCCCACACCTCCTGAGCCTTGGCCAGAACACCCTGGTACCAGCATGCATCACGAAGGGTGTTGTGCATGACCAAACGGGGCAGCATTCCCCATCTAAGCATTTGGGCCGAACAGCCCCAGGTGCACTCAAACCTGCATGCTTTGTGGCTAAACCGGCACACCATCTCGGGAGAGGGTAGAGCCGGTGATGAGCACGCTAGGACCGGGATGGGAGACATGTGGAGAGCAGAGAGCTGGAGGTGGACTAAAAGAGACATAAATTGGCATTGGCGCCGTATAGCTATAGCAAAGTGAAACTCCGCCCGAAGGAAGAGGAGACTGGATCGGATGAGGATTTCGTCAAACCCGCGGTCGCGGAGTTCCCTCCTTCCCCGCAGCACCTAATGTCCCTAATTCCCGCTAGATACAAAAAGAGATAGATAGTTAGATTAGAGAGCGGGGACGACACCGGCTGAAACCGAGAGAGAGCTCTGGAGGCGACAGGCGGGTCCTCTTCCTCCTCCCCGAGAGTGCTTCCCTTGAAGCTCGCTCACCAATTCGAAGCTCGTCTTAAGCGGTGCAGAGCGCCGCCCGCCACGCGTCAGCAACAGATGGCGAGGTCGAGAGGAGCCGCTCCGCCGCCGAGGGGAGGCGCAGGGCGCGGCCGCGACGACGGAGATGCGCGGCGTGGTTAGGCGGCGTGGCCTTGGCGGCCGGGCTTCGACTGAGGCGGCGCCGGCCGGATTTCTCGGGCGTGGGGGCCTCGATTTCTTACCGTGGGAAAAGGGAGCGTGGTGGGTGGGTTTCCAGAGAGGTTGGGGAGCGGGCGAGGACGATATCGTTTCATTTGTTTTAGTGGTAGGATGAGTACGTTCCAATGATCCGGAAAGGCACCGACCCACAAATGCAGACCATAAATTATCACGATCCGTATATACACATGTACAACTTTTGAGTGAATTTGGGTTTGCCTGACAGGATACCATGGCCACGAGAAAGAGAACTGTGCCTTTTGGTCCTATCAAAATTGGAGTTACATGTAAAAAAAAAAAGGAGTTACTTCCGGTGCCTCCACCCCGCAAAACCCTATTATCTCAACTTATCAACTCCTCCTATGTTCTTCTCTCACAACAAATCAATATTAGCTAGCTTATTATTGTCGAAGAAACCACTAGCCAAACAGCCAAGTTTAGCTTTCATGCACCTTGTTTTGTGGACATTGGACACCCACATGTGGTAGAACACAGGTGCTGCTCATCATGGAGTTCAGTTCACAATTGTATTGGAGTAGCATAACAATGATCATTCTACCTAAGTCGGCTTAAATGGTGAGGTGAAAGAGATAAGGAAGTAAAAGAGGAGAAGCGATAATGTAGGGCACAATAACGTATGTGGAAGAGACGATTGAGCCATATCTATATGTTAAATAATTTGTTGATTGAAGGGGCCACAAAGAGGAAACCTCATAAAAATAGCAGACCATCCGATGGAGCAGCACGCACGCAACGCAAAAGTGTTGTGGAAGACACAAAAGGACAAGTCCATTCACGCTTTTACTTTTGTTCCTTTTTAAATGTGTTAGCAAAGAGACAACGCGCTCCACATTGCCCCCTGCTTTTTTGTTGATTGTATTATCGATCGCTGGAGCTACTACTCATGGGACATGGACAAAGCGTCATAGACGTGGCCTTAGGCTTCAAGGGTTTGGGGCCCTTATTGGCCTTGTTGTCATGGGGCAAAGCGTCAAATGTCCTAAACTCATCAGAGGAGACTTGGGAGGCCATGCGACTGCACAGTGCAAACTCAAAAGCGTGACTTTCGCATCAAAATAGCTCACATTCCACACGCACATGTTCATCTACCCGGCTTCACGTGTTGCGCGGTCTCAGAGTAGAAACTCCGTTTCCATCCACGTGTGGACCGTCTCCCACGCGAGTGATGAGGATTGTTCAGCGTGATAAACATGTGTTTGAAGAAGACGTACGCATGGTTTGACACTCTTAGTCTCAGCCCAATGCGAGAACACGAAGAAAAAAAAAAGGCAACCAATCAAACTCAAATCGTGGTGATCCCTGCATCCCACTAGCGTCACTCGCGACAGCGCACTCACTATCGCACAGTGCTCTCACAAACGTGTCCGTTTCCAGTTCCGCCGTGGTGCGTCCGTCCGATCCACCGGCCCACGAAATTCTATTCAGACTCCGGTCGGTCAGTGGCAAAACGGCCGGGACAGCAACACAAAAGATCATCGAGCGCATGCAGCCGAGTGAGAGTCCTGGCAATTCGGGCGGTCAGGAAAACGTGCCGAACAAAAACGTGGTGCCGGACACCGACCGTTCCGGAACAAATTTCACTCCACGCCCCGGACCCCGGTGCCGTGCCACTGACCCGATCGGCACCGGAGGAGCTGGTAGTTTGGCACGGCGCAAGACGACAGCAACCGGCGCCCCTCGCAGCCCCGCGTCGCCCGCCCGGAATATCCCCTCCCGTTCCCGCGGGGCCACGGCGTCACACGCACACGCGAGCCGTGAGTGAGGGCCGCAGGGATAAGAGAGGAGCGGGTCCCGTTCCCGTCCGAGCCGAGGCACTAATCCCATTCGCCGTCCGTCCGCCCGCCCGCGTCCTGCCGCTGCTGCCCTCCGCCACTGGACACGACGCCCGCGACCGCGATGGCGACCATCACGACGCCGCTCCGGTCCGCGCTGCTCTCCCCGGCCGCGGGCCACCACCACCACCGCCTCCGCGGGGCCGGCGGCGGCGCGCGCCCACCTCCGTGCGCTGCGACGCCTCCCCGCCGTCGTCGCACGCGGCGGCCGCCTCGCTCGACCCGGACTTCGACAAGAAGGCGTTCCGACACAACCTCACCCGCAGCGACAACTACAACCGCAAAGGGTTCGGCCACAAGAAGGGAGACGCTCCAGCTCATGAGCCAGGAGTACACCAGTAAGTTAGTTGTATCAGTAGCAGTCAAGCACGGATGAATACATCCTCCAGACTGGTTGATTGATTGGGGGACGGAATCGATTCGAATCGAATCGAATTGGTATGCTATGTGCAGGCGATGTGATCAAGACGCTCAAGGAGAACGGCAACCAGTACACCTGGGGCCCCGTCACCGTGAAGATTTCGCGGAGGCCTACGGATTCTGCTGGGGCGTCGAGCGCGCCGTGCAGATCGCGTACGAGGCGCGCAAGCAGCCCCCCGAGGAGCGCATCTGGCTCACCAACGAAATCATTCACAACCCCACCGTCAACAAGGTAACCATACCCTGAAATTGTCAACTCTGACTAAGAATCTGAGCTCCCATATGGAACTAGGGAGTAGTCTGCTGCATCCTCTTGTGTGTATATATAAGGACGCAAAACAAGTTGGTTCCCGACTGAGGGTTACAGACTAAAATTCTAGCGCTGAAAATTTTCATTCTTAAACTCCAATTTAATTTGGCGCCAGTGCTCATGCCTTACCTGCAAAGCAGAAATCATAGTGTACACACTGTCCACTCACTCACCTTCCTGTACTTAATTTGCGATGCTCTGATTCAGAGGCTTATGTTCTTAGCTGAGTTGAATCCATTTGATTGGTCATGCAGAGGTTGGATGAGATGGGTGTAGACATCATTCCTGTTGACGCTGGGTATCAAGGATTTCAATGTCGTCCAACAAGGTGATGTTGTCGTGTTGCCTGCATTTGGAGCTGCTGTGGAGGAGATGTACACGCTAAATGAGAAGAAAGTGCAGATCGTTGATACAACGTGCCCTTGGGTTTCAAAGGTAAAGTTTGCTTTAAAGACATCCCCTTGCGTTCTTCCTTTTTATGCCTTGGTGATCGCTGTTCCTTGAAAGTCAAAAAACTTACTATGTCAGGCTGATGAAGTCCATTGTTTAATATAGGTCTGGAACATGGTCGAAAAGCACAAGAAGAGTGAATATACTTCAATTATTCATGGGAAATATTCCCATGAAGAAACTGTTGCCACTGCTTCTTTTGCAGGAAAGTACATCATTGTGAAGAATATGGCAGAGGTACATCTAACGAATTTCATGTGTTGCTGTTCTTTGGACTTGATATTGAAGATGATCAGAGATAAGAAACTTGAAATGTTTTCAATAGGCGACCTATGTGTGTGATTATATACTTGGTGGCCAACTTGATGGGTCTAGCTCAACAAAAGAGGAGTTCCTTGAGGTAAGGACTGATGATTTTACTCAAGTTATCCATTTACTGGCATGCTGGAAAGGAATGACCAACTAAATTGTTTGACACACAACTGCAGAAATTCAAGAAAGCTATTTCCCCAGGATTTGATCCTGATGTTGATCTTGATATGGTGGGAATTGCTAATCAAAACAACAATGCTTAAAGGAGAAACTGAAGAAATTGGTAGGTTATACAACCAGCCTCTGCTACCTCCATAGCTATGTGTTGTGTACAGTTCATATTGTTTGAATTTTGATTGTAATGCTGTATGATTAATAGGAAACTTGTTGAAAAGACTATGATGCGAAAATATGGAGTTGAGAATGTAAACGATCACTTCATGGCCTTCAATACTATTTGCATGCCACTCAGGTAATTTTTCCTTTTCCAACATTTCCTTCAGCTTTGCATAACACAATGTCTTGTAGCCCAACCCAACTGAGTCTCTTCCTTTTACATGTTACATGAGGCATTCCAAAATTTATGGTTTCTTGATGATTTCAGAAACTGGTTCCATTGCTGAATGAAAGCTGCTTGTGCCTGATTGAACATTGTTTTAACTGTTTAAAGAACTTTGCTTTCCAAACTTGACCATATTGATGTTTAGCAGACACTCCATTGCGTGCTCTCATTGATCAATTGGAACATGAGCGAAAAAAAAAAAAACCCACCAACTACTCTTGATACTCAGTGTGACAAATTCTGTAATTGAAGTGGGAGTCTTACAATATTTATCAATCTTTACATGAGGATAAAATGTGGACCTTTTGGGAATGATGGAATTAGTACTACTGTACTGTAAAGTTTTGAAATGGGTAGCATATAATTCATGATAGACAGTAGCCATTCATGGTACAATACATTCACTCATCACACTTTGCATGCAGCCTGCAAAGGAAACTGAGACAATGTTTAGAGGATCCTAGTTCATTTATTGCTCCACTTTTGGTTTGAGCAAATGTCTCTTTGGATGATAGATTTATAATTGTTTTGACATACGCTGCATTGTCTTATATACATCTGGCCATCTGTTTGATTCCTCAGGAAAGACAAGATGCTATGTATCAACTGGTGAAAGAGAAAGTTGACCTTATTCTTGTTGTTGGAGGATGGAATTCAAGTAACACCTCTCATCTGCAAGAAATTGGAGAACTCAGTGGAATTCCATCCTACTGGATTGACAGTGAACAAAGGATTGGACCAGGAAACAGGATCAGCTACAAGTTAAATGTAATTTCTAATACCCTCCACAGATGCTGCTTTGTTTAACCAGGACGGTGTTCGTTTTTTTGAAAATAATAGAATTTTGAAGGGATCTTCTGTTTAATTTGAAACTGAAAAGAACTTAAATTTAATTATAGAAAATATAGGATCTCATTTTTTAACTGAAAATTGGATTGTTTAACAGCATGGTGAACTTGTTGAGAAAGAGAACTTTTTACCCGAAGGGCCTATTACCATTGGCGTTACTTCAGGTGCCTCAACTCCAGACAAGGTAACACAGAACTATACTGATCTGACTTCAAGTGTTTATTTCTACACAGCTTGCTTGTACCACATACATAAAACTTGATGGCAATAATGACATTCTACTTATGCAGGTTGTTGAGGATACTCTTCAGAAGGTATTTGAGATCAAGCGTCAGGAAATTTTGCAGGTTGCATAAATTTTAACCAGAGATTTGGTTAAGAGTGGAACAGCTTTGGCTTGGCAAAGGTTACTAGAACCGTTGCACAGGCAATGTTTGTACAGTAGCAAAGGATGTAACATTTTAGGCATGAATACTACCAGGAGGCACTGTATACTTGTGTTGGAATTTACAATCTGGTGGAAACGAAAATGTTGTTATCATTGGTCTGAATAACAGTTGCACCAGCTGTTCTAAGGTCTGACTTTTGGCCCTTAAATTTGATGTAGGGAAGACACTCAGATTGCAAGTTCATGGGATTGAGCTCAGTTGCATGATTTACTGTGCTATATGCGAATGAAAAGAATGCATAGTTCCTGCGTGTAAAAAGTTTAAATCCAGTACATGAACTCTTGTTATGTCATCAATTGTAACAGAAAATCGTAATAAAACTTCCAATTGATGCTCCCTAATCTATTTTTTTTTTTTTTTTCCATAACTGCTGTCCTGCCATCTCGTGTTGAGAAATGTTCAACACCCAAAACAGTTAATTTTGATGATTAGATTAGATTAGATGGGTCTCGTGTTGAGAAATGTTCCCCAAAACTTCAAAACAGTTAATTTTGATTATTAGATTAGATGGGTTAAAAGGTCAACAAAAAACGGTTGGCTACGTTGGGAACTTCCTGCAATGATCCTGTCATGCTGCACTGTTAACGGAAAGAAGAAGGCAAGAACATCCCCAGATCTCTAAAAAAAAACGGCCTTCCCCGTCTCACAACCACGATTTTACGCACTGGCGATGCGCTGGCCACGTAATCTCCGTCCTGTTGAGCCGCTTGGCGGCGCGAAGGACGTCCTTGAGGTCGGCGACCTTGGCCCGCTTGGTGCGGCAGCAGTTGGCGTGCACGGTGGCCACCTGCGCCGCGTCCCGGCTGTCCTGGCAGAAGCCGCTGAAGCGCGCCGTGTCCAGGACGCGCACGCGCAGGCCGAGCCGGCGGAACGCGCCGCGCCGCTTCATCCGGTTCAGCACGTCCTGCTCCTTCATCCCCGCCGACGCTCGCCGCGCCGCGTGCCACTCGTCAAACAGCGCCACCGTCCGGGCGTTGAGGCCACGAAGAAGAAGCCCGTGTTGAGCTCGTTGCCGGCGTAGTCGTGCGGCGCGCCGTTGAACTTGTCGGAGCTGATCAGGAAGTCTTCGCCCTCACCGCGGTCCAGCTTCGGGAACGGATTCCTCAGCCACATCACGTCCATATCCTTCATTACAAAAAATCAAAGCACCAAAATCTAAGCATGCAACTAATATGCATGTACGCATGATGGCAAACGTAGTACGCACAGTGAATATGAAGCTGTAGCCGTGCTTGAGGACGTCGCCAATGAACCGGATCCGGCGCCACATCATGCGTATGAACCCGTCCGACATGTAGACCTGCTCCGACGAGAGGTCGCCAGCACCCTGCTGGCTGTCCACCGCCACCGGCCGGAGCAGGTAGCACTTTGACGCCGCCGCCGAGGCTGCTGCACCGGCGGAAGGCCTGCTGGTCCATGGCCACGAAGAGGACGTGGTCGATGAGCTGCTCGGTGCCGTCCCCTTCCCTCAGGCTCTCGAGGAAGAGGTCGAGAAGGCCGCCCTCCTCCGCGTACGCCTTGTTCAGCAATGTCAGGATCAGCGTCCTGTTCGCGTACGCCGCGCCGCGCAGCGCCACCTCCAGATCATCGTCGGGGCAAAGTCCTGGGCATCCTTTTTGACAAGAATTATAAGCTAGTGTTTTAGATATATCGAGCTGATTAGGCTGCAGTAACAATATTACTCCTGAAAAGTAGAGCTAATGATTTTAACTTCAAATTAAATAAAAGTGGACTTACTGATGATCGGCGGCGCCATATGTTGAAGAACTTCTCCTCCTTCCCGGCGTCGCCGCCGGCCGGTGAAGACGACGCGACGTACGTGCAAACCACGATGACGAAGCAGACGGTGGTGACTGCCACGACACGGCTCAATGTGCATTGCTCCGGCCGAGCTGGTACCAGCACCCCCATTGGCGATCGATCAACTTGATTGTTCCTCCTTCGTTGTCTAGCCTTGGAGTTGAGAAGACCTTGTAGCTCGATCAACATAGAAGGGTGATCGGCAGATGGCAGTGTCTTGGTGGAGAGGGCGCGTAGAATCTCATGGCCATCGGTTTATTACTGGTTCAGTTATTGCATTTTACTATATAAGATGTATACACTCACTCTGGCCATTATTCGGTTCCAAGCAAACATGTAAACCGATCCGGTTCTGGAAAAACTCGAACGAGGTATGTAATTCGGTTCGGGTTCGGTTCTACCCGAATGGAACCGAAATTTTCGTAAACCAAAAAAAGATTCATTCAGTTCTAAATTTCAGCAGCATTTTGTCTCATTTTCATGCAGTCAACAGGGACAATTTAATGAGGAATGCAGCATAAAACAACAGTAGCACACATACATGTTATTGTTCTCTCGAATTCTAAAGCAAGTAAGCAACAAACACACTTAAACAGGAATTTCGGGTAATTTGGGTTAACCCGAGGTACCAAAGTGACAGAACTAATTGGTTCTCGAAATTTCGTTCGCACAGATCGGTTCCACCGGTATCGGTTTTGTACCCAGAGTGAGTATACACATCTGCATGGGCAGTCATGAGAAAGTTGCAGCAAACCTACCAACTTGTATTGACAGTCTTTCACGCACAATTCACCACCAGGCTCCTCAAATCAAACCAACGAAATCTATGGGTACAAGTTGACGATGTGTTGGAGTTGGTGCTCCAGCCATGGCTGGCAGTAGAGGTGGTACTGGATAATGGATTAGAATCTGAGTAAATCAAAATGGAGAGGCCAATTAAAATCTAAGGAGAAAAAAAAACATCCAACATCCAATCCAAATCTAATTCCAAATGACCTGTCTAACCTAATCTTATTACTTCAAAATCCAAATCCATTCATGGCAATCCAATGATAGCAGAAGTATTATGCCTACTTGTTCATCCCATGTCTAAAGTTGGACCTCAGAATTAAAATTTACGTTCACACATTAAACCTTTAATAAAATTGTCTGAAATTTATTTGACAGACAAACCATTAGGGCAGCAAGACAGGCAGATGTAATAAACAAAACGTCAACATCAATGTCACAACGAATTCCATTTCAACGTAAGCGAAGCCACTGCCACTTTGTTGGGCATGGCCTCATGAGGCACAGTCGCACAGATGACAACATGGGCTCCCATTGAAATGATTCTGTGAAGAGTGAGTACAACACACATCAACCTTTACATTCCGTTCACTAATTCTGATGCGGAGAAAACGAAAAATCTACCATCCAACTTTCACCTCTAGCTCCCCACTCCCCTTTTCAAGTCAGACTAACCTTCTAACAAAGAGCCCACTCCAACATAGTTTTGTACACCAGGCAGCCCATCTTCGGGTGCCTAGGTGAAATGGACCGCTTACTTCCCGTATCCTACAATTGGGAGGTAGCGGACGAAATGGGGAAAAAGAAGAGAAAGAAAAATAATATGGGGTGGAACATTGTCAAATATAATTTACACAATCACCGAGCTTCTACCAGAGCCCCAACGGAAGAAGCTGGGGAGAGGTTATAGCCAGAAAGACTTCTTCTCGCCATAACCTGTGCATGGAACACCCTTCTCTTCTTCTTCCCTTTTGCTAAAAAGGGTCTGGTCTGAACAATCCAGACCCGCTCCACAAGCTGTATTGTACAATTCGCATGCAGAGTAGCATACCCGGAGCCTGTTGTCCCCATCCTCGTCACACCGTTGAATTGAGATCTGATAAGAGAAGTTCGATCAGGCAAAGTTAATTCATTGAGATCTGATAAGAGAAGTTCGATCAGGCAAAGTTAATTCATTGACAGATGATATATTTGCTGATATCATATTAACATTAACATTTGTTTTTCACATGACTCTTGTGACATATAATTAACGGCACTTGACAAAGATCATGGACAAGGATACCTACTGACATGTAGCTTAACAACCGACTTCTCACTAGCTAGTTATACCAGTTTAAGTAGTCTGCACGTGTGCGGATAGTTAACACAAGTAGCTTAGTAGCACCAGTAGCTAACACAAGCCCAGACAGTGCTACCTATTGCTCATCTAGTTAGCACTGTTCTTGAATTTATTTATTTTCAAGCAACAATGAGCAAAAAAGCCTAATCTAGAAATGTGTATGCAACATCAAGCTTAAGTTTGTCAAGTGTTTGGGAAAAACCTGCAAAAAACATGATAAAAATGTTAAAAAAGAAATGGACAAAGAAAGCAGTACCCAGCAGGCTAGCCGCTTTGCAGCTGCTGCACAATTGGCATTGTTGAAGAAGTTAAGGAAGGTCCGCCCACTTGGCATCAATCTATTGTAATTTGGCACGAGAACTACAGTTTCAAGCTGCTGTAGTATACTGAGTTCACTTGGCGCACAATGCTGCCCTCTGAATCTCTAACAAGTACATCATGACACATTGACAGACTGGGCAGTATTGCAGAACCCTTCTGACATGTGTAGCCTGCATAATCTGAACAGCGGAATTCACATTTACCATTATCACAAACCCCTCCATGTAAACTGCATTGTTCATCGCAAACCGCTGCATAAAAAGAAAGGAGTATATTACTTCTTGCTTACTTGAATAAGAACAAACACCAAATATATTTTGCAAAGTTGCAAACGCCGAAGATAACACATTTCTTTCATCACAGAATTCAAAAAATCCATTACCCCAACATGACACTGTCAAGCAAAACATTCCACCATGACATAAATCTTATGAATTCAACCAAGCAATCAATGCATAAATCTGTCCTCCCTTCCAGCCAACAATAATTATCACATTTGACTTTGCACATGGTTCTTCTATGTAAATATTTGACCAATAATATCTTCTGGGATATATATTCCTAAAATGTAAAATCCTCCACATTTATAATATTTTGCAAGTACTTTCCAATACAAATCTACACATATATCTTGCATATCTCCAAACTAAATGATCTAAAAGTTTTTGATGTTGTAGTTTTCAAGGTTTGACCAAATCATATCCTCATCAACATGTTTTTTGTAACTTGAGAGAGTAGAGTAGTCAAAGCTTCACCTGTCGAGCAATCAATCCCTGTCCATCCACTCTGACATTCACAGATCCCATTAGCTTTGCATATACCATGATTACTGCACTTGTCTGGGCAAGATCCTGTCCACCACACCATAACAGAATGAACACTTCAAGGTGACTGCAATTTTCAACGGTTTCTGAACACCAATCCTATTGTATCATCTAATTCACGATATCAACTTTGCAAGAATAAACACATTCTGTGTAGTTCACTCTACTGATAGAAGTGGTACATATTTACATGCCGCCTATTTCTTTCATCCTGATTGACAAATGACAATACATGGAGCAAAACAACAGAAACCTACTGACTGAAGGTACTATGTGACAAACTGCTTGACTCTGAATATCCTTGAACACCACACTCATTTATTTTTAAGATACCCTTTCCCTAAGCAGACGCCAATTTGTAAGCTCTACAGTCAATGACAAATTGACAACAATTTTGGCCATTCAAATACACAAGTATCATGCTAAAAATTTAATATTTTGTAGATTTGTCATTAAAGTACCTCCCTGACATTATACAATTTTCATGAACATTTCTAACATAATATTCCAATAAAGAATTGACAGAACAGTGTACTCAAATAATATCTTCTTAATACAGAAATAGTAAAACATTAGTGAAGTTTCAAAGAAAGTGATATTTAGAAGAAAAAACACATCCGATGTCACTGGAGGAAATAGAAGCCAAGGGAAAACATATACTCACTTCTGCTACAGTCATGACCATGAAAACCAGGAAAGCAGTGACAGGTTCCATCAATGCAGTCACCATTAAAACTGCATGACTTTGGACATTGGCCAGTCACTGGAACTGGTACAGTAGTACACAACTCATGATACACCGGGCAAATTAATTCCCCTTCAGAGCAAAAAGTAACTTCTATGAGAAAAAGACAAATTGATCTGATACAATCGTAAGTAACGACCCTCACCATTGAATCCTGAAATTGAACAGGCCCACCGGATTGTGGACATGACTTCCAGATCCCATCAACAGCAACCTAACAAGCATGAATTTCCAAACACAGCACAAGGTAAACTTTTAGGAAGCACCTCTAGAATGACATCAGATATAATGATGCACTTGACCAGGAAAAACTAACATAGTATTACTCAAAAATAGAAAACACAATTATTTAAACTTTTGAAAGAGTTGTCTTCGATAATCACCCCAAATTCTTAAGGCATAGAACTATACCTCAAATAAGCAGGAGAACTGAGTAGCGTTGCATCAAGAAGAGTAAACTATTTTCAAGAATCCCACGCCACTCATACAACTATACTATACTTATGGCAATCACAATAAACATCACAACTAATAAAGGCATTCCAGCAGAAAAGAACCTCCTAAGACAACAGGAATGCAAAACAAATTCAAGTGTCAGCTGATGGAATTAAGTGTGTTCACCTCTAGTGAGTTGTTCGTACAGCGATGCTGATAACAGCCATTTCTTTGGGTCATAGATCCTCGTTACAAACCCAGTTCGCACTAGAGTTGAGGCCATGCACCTGCTCATTAACAAATTCATAATTATTACAACAATTCTAGTGGATGTAGCTGTGCGTGTATCCAACTCGTTGTGGGTGATGTCACCTCGAATTACTTCCTCAAGACTTCACCTAACATTCTGTCAGGTGCCCGTGCACTATTTACATCAGTGCATGAACCATCAGAATAAGCAACATAGTATGTGCAGTAGTCTGCTAATGAAGACTGACCACCTGCAGACATCAAATTTGGAAATATGATATATGCAAGAGAATTAAGTACAGCATACTAAAATTCAGACCTCAAATCTAGTTAATAAAAGACAATCAGAAATCAGAGCAACTGAAGATGTCGCAAAAGGAGCATTGAGTATAGAAACTCTACAACAAAAGGGGCACCCCTGCCTGTTACTTATAAATGCTGTTGCAGCATAAATCACTACTAGGTGGGTCCACACCACTCATCATTTTTTTAATTTCTTTTTGTGGAAAGGGTTGATAATCCAGTAGAAGATGTGTCCAAACTTACATATGTGACGAGTTTTGTTATTCTGTTATTCAATGTGGATACATATAGTCTATAAAAGCCCCATGGTGGCTAGTGTTTATAAATGGGATATCAGATGAGGTGAATAATGGTGTTTAGTGATAATGTTGAGTAAAGGATTCTAACAGCACAAAACAAATTAAGAATCAATCATTCAATCATGTCCTTTTCTAGAGCTCAAGATAGATTCCAACCATGATTTGACCACTTCATAGATTTTGTCACTTAGAAATGCATCGCATACTGACAAATTTATGCTAAATACCAACTATGTGCAAACAAGAATCTCGTGTACCTATTTTAATGTCATAGACAAAATAATCTATGCTACATTTGGGCATACCTTTATTGGCTTGGGGAAAATATTGAGCCCATTTGGGCAAGTCCCCACTATAGCTTACTATAGGGCAGTAACCTTCTGCCTCCCTATTATATGTGCATCCTGATAATTGAGTTGTATTGCAATGGTATGCCCCTTTCCATGAGTTGCAAGGAGATATAACAAACTCTGTTCCCTGATTCCGACCCCAATCTAAATGTTCAGCCATGCTGTAATTAGCTTGATACCATCCACTGTCCTCCAGTAATGCTAAAGTCATTCTTGAAACCACTGATCTTGTATCCACTGATCCAGTCATGATCTCATTCATTAAGAGCCTCTTCTCCCAATGTGAACCTAGTATATAAAATGCCAAAAACAAATGAATGTGTTTGGAAACTTGCACGATGCAAACTTATATCAGTGAGTGCAAAATTAAAAGAAAGAAAAGAAAAAAAAAAAAAAACTATCAAGGACTCATGTTATCTACCTGAGGTGCCCCTGCCTCCCCATCTTCCAATTCTAACCCAGTGAAGTTTTGTGAAAATGCCTAGCACAAGAACAAAAAAATAGGTTAGTTTATACGAAGTCTTTTCCTAAGTAAAAAAAAAAGCATGAAAATAAATAACTGTCGCTAATGACTCAATTAACTTTTTTAACATCTTTAGTTAGAACCTACTCCATAGTGATGCCTCGGCGTGCATGACAACTCGTGGTAGGACAACACGAGTAACCATTCTCCCAAGCTCCAAAGTTTGAACAGTAACCTGAAGGAACCAAAGTTTGAACAGTAACCTGAAGGAACAAAAAGATAAACATAGATTAGAGAAGAATATTGATCGTTAAGCTAAGCATGCCACGCTGCATCGAATTTATTCACACAGAAGTATGGTGGTCTTGTTCTCAAATTCTTCAACAAAGATTGAGTTGTTGGCATACAACATACATTTTACCATAACTACCATCGTGAACTGGTTGCCCAACATGTGGCGAAGCTTACAGGCCTTTCTCAACTTGCTTTATATTTATTATCTCATAAGCCAAGTCATGGCGAATTTTTATAGCATAAAAACTCAACAATCTCAGATTTTTCCTATACAGGTCGATGAGGTGTTCACATTACTCCCCAAGGCTCCAACTTATAAGCACCTTAAGCTAAATTATATTAACCATTCTCAGGCTTGTCCTCTTAATTGTAAGTCCTCGTACTAGCACCATATGGTAACTGCCAAATAGATTATTCAACAAACCAGCAAAGCTGACATCAACCATAGAATTGCTAGAGCTTTAGTCATGAAAACATTAAAAGCAGGTAAAGTGTTGCAACCCAAATTTTAATAAGGTAACATGCTGACGTTTTGAGCACTAGGGTCTCTTTTTTAAACAAAAGAAAATATATCACAAGACTAAAGCAGGAAATATATTGTTGAGTACCTGACCACGTCTCCTTTTCCTTTCATCACGAAAATGTGTGAAGGCATGAGGATCAAACCCTAGAACATGCATAACCTCATGTATTAGAGTAGCTGAAAGTAATGTTTCGGCTTCAGCTGTCAAATGACGAGGTGCCACATTAACATGTCCTAAAAGAAGAAACAGAATACAGGTAGGGTCAGAACAACACTAGAAACTCCTGACGTGTGAATTTGCACATAATTGAGTTGGTTGTTTGCAAACCTGCAATGGCCCGACCCCACTGGTCACGTTCGCAGGCCACAGCCCATGCAAGGGTGTTACCCGTAGTTGGTCTAGTTGTTACTAAGAGGACTAAATCAGCATTAGCAACACCATCTGCAATTGAGGGAAGATTCACATGACAATATGAGTCAGGCAATCAGCAGGCAAGAATGCAAGATTGGTAAAGTGATTCGTTAAAACTGAAAATTACCTTCAACATAAGCATGGGGTAGTTGTACACCTCCATCCTGACCACAAGCTGAGTACCCACTGAGCCGTAGGTTCCCTTGACAGGTTCAACAGCTAGAGCTTTTCCTAAACCACTCTACTGTTTGTCCCAGTGCCTGTTACATGACTCCGTTTAACAACAAAACAGAAGTCAGCAAAACATGAAAATGGAGATATGAAAGTTACATCTTCTATGGCAGTCAAGTGTGTTCGGTATGCTTTTAATTGAACCTGCAGAGAGACAACGAAAGCAAAAGAACTGCACCTTCCGGAGACGTTGCTTCTTGTCCTCCCCAGCTATGTCCTCAAGGGTGCAATTATACCAGCAGTCTCCCACCAGTGGTGGATCACCATGAGGATCGCATATAGGTGTTCCTGGTGCTGATGGTACAGGAGGTTCACCAAGCTACCAAATAGAAACAACAAATTCAACTCTACTACTCAGATAAAATAGCTACCGATGCAATGAGATAGCTAATGTGACAAACTGACCTTCACGATGTCGCCAACATTTTTACAATCCCGGTCAGGTGAGTGCCCAACGGCATCATAATTAAGGTATATTCGTATTGGCTGCCTGTCATTCTTCTGTGGAGCACGCCAAGACGACACGCCCAACAAGTGTCGTCCACTTACACGCTCCGCTTCCTCCCGAGACTCATGGTACACTTGTGGCATGACAGAGTACTCCTTCCGCCCAGCTCGTCGCCTCTGATGTAGTATCTCATCATGGATGCAGGAGTGGCTATGGTAGACATCCTTTTCTCCTGCTTCGACGTCTTGGGGAAACAGCACTTTGCTTTCACCAGAATCTGCACCACCTCCTCGAGTCCAGACTAGAACCAACACAATCTGCAACATGAGAAAAGAATGAACGGAAAATCCTCAAGATCAATACACAAACACGATTCCTTCCAATGGTACTTGACAGCAACTTCTAAGAACCCCAAATATTCAGAGAGCAAACGCCAAGAAATCCACATAAATGATCAAACCCTGGTGTACCTAAACTTGGTCGCGCCCCAAGCATCCAAAAATAGCTCTACGAGACTGAGGCATACGAAACTTGGTCGTTGCCCCAACAGTGCGCAAAGAAAAAAACAGTAGTAAACCCCCCTACGCCGCAGGACGCCAAATCTCCCAAATTAACTTCCAAACACGAGACGCGAATCAGTTCATACAAATCGGCTAAGAGCCTGTTGAACCCCCGAAGTTTCCCGACCACTCCGCCCCAAATCTGCTCCGAGTACTCAGCTCCCGACGCCCGCCCGCCCGCCCGTACCGGATCGAAGCAGCAGCTCACCTCGACGCTGACGAGCCAAAGCAGCCTCCCGCGCCAGCCGCGGGGCGGTGCCCCGGCCTCCATGTACGCAGCCGCCCGCAGCGCCCTGTCACTCCCATTCACGGCCTCGCCCGCGACGCCGCGGCCGCGAGCCACCGTGTCATCCCCCGCGCGCGCAAATCCACCCCTCCGCCTTGAAGCCCGCGTCTCGCCGCGCCGCGGACGCAGGTTCCGCCGCGCGCCGAGCCCCCACGGGACCCGCGCGAAAGCGAAAGCGCAAGCGCAACCACCGCAGCCGGCCTCGGCGGCCGGCCGCTGGAGCGGATCGAGGCTGGCCGGCCGGGGCCGGGGCCGGGCGGGCGGCGCCGGACGGAATGATTAGGGGTTTGGTGAGGAGCCGCGGGAAGCTGGCTGGTTTGGCTGCCCGCCCAACGCCAACGCGCCGCGCAGAGGGCGAGGGAGGGAGGGGCAGGGGGAGAAGGCGACGGGGGGAGGTGAGGTGTGCGGGGTGGAGTGGTGGTGGATTTAGTCGTGAAGGCTACTAAGCAGGAGGGGACAGTGAGGAGGGAGAAAAGACAGAGCCCAGCCAGCCAACAGAGCCGATATTTTGTAATTAAAATAATACGCTAATTAAACCGGGGAAAGGGAGCGAGCATTTAATTAACAGAGAGCCGAGATTTGGTTCCTCTCGCTGTCCAGTTGAGATGTTCACGGCCGCAGCATCATTTTGTAGTGTACCCTGCGGCTGCCGGAGAACACAGAGGTCGTCGTCGGGAAGAAAAGGGCCGTATTTGCGGTCGGTCCGGCCAGGCCAGCCCGGCAGTTGGGGTAGCCGCACCGCACGGGGTTTCGGGCGGAGGAGACGCGGAGCCAGCCGTATCGATGTTTTTGTACCGTTGCGGCGAGTCGGCAACGGTGGCAGCAGCCAACTCGTTTGATTGAATGAACTTTTGCGATCTCGTTCGGCAGATTCTGTTGGGCGGCCCCCTAACTTCCTGTCTTTTCAAAGATGGATGAAAACAGCACCAAAACCCCTGACAGCGAAGTCGTACTCCTACTGTTTTATACTCCTACTGTTTTATTTTTCCTACAAGAAAAAAAAAAAAAAACTCATCTCATATTGCAAATCCTGCCTGCATCTAGGTTGACCGTTAATTATTATTAAGCACCCCGTTCTGAAGAAGAAACTAATTAAGGCAACTAGGCACACCCACAAGTTTTACGCAAAGTCTTTAAACCTGCAGGCAGCGGAGTACGTACGTGCAGTAGTTCGTAATCAACCGTTGCCCCGTACCGGCGTACGAAACGAGCTTTGCTTGGGGGTTTAGTTTTCCCTTCCCTCTTCCCTGACCGATGAACCGCACACTCTCCATTAGAGGAGGGAGCGATGGCGCCACGCCACGCTTCGCGATTCATCGGCACCACCACCGGCTTGGCGCACCCCGTCGGCGATCGGGCGTGACGCCCACGAGGCAATGAGATGACCGACCAGTTTCCACCGTCGCCCTCGGATGGATGATGCGGAGCAGTAGCAGGCAGCTTGACGGGTGACGCGGCGGGCGGGCGGGATGATTGGGGTCGTCGAGTGCGTTTGCATCAGCAAACAAAGACACGGCACGGTTGCGGGCCGGGCCCTAACCTAACCACGCCTAATCTAACGCAACCACTCCGCGGTCCCGCTGGTCAAGCCCGCCGCTGCCAAATGTCGCCGGCCTCCGTCGCCCCGCCGTCACCAGCAAGCGCCTGCGCCGCGCACTACGTCAGGTGGAACTGGAGGGGCAGATGCGTGGTCAACTCCAGCCCAACCGCCGTCCGCTGCCGCCGCGATTTTTTCGCCATTTTTGTATGGCCCCCCGTGTGTGGCGAGTGCGGTGAAAACGGCAGGGATCTGCAGGATCCGGTGCTGCGCTCACGTGGCCCACTGCACTACCTTATCCGGCTACGTGGGTGTAGTGTAGCTGCTGGATTTTTAGTGCGGATGCTGATTTGATTAATGCGGCCTGCGGGCGACAAAAGTTGGTTCCTGCGGGCTCACAAGTCTTAGAAAAAAAAAAAGTTTTGTTCCGTTTTTTTATTAGGCTAGCAATGGCGGGCATGGCCGTGGCCGCGCATGCAAGCCCATTTAAACATTTGAAAGTGTTAGGCGTCGCAGCTGGGCGGCCAACCGGTGGACAAACCGTGGTTTGAGGGTGACGCCCGGGTTGGAGAACAAAGCAGGCTGGCGGGCATGGATGCCGCGCGCAAGTCATGGTGGTGGGCGGCCTGAATGAACAAAGCAGGCTGGTTTTGACGTGGTGGTGTTGAATTAAGGGTTTGGGTTTTGGTCCAGCGATACGCATACGCTGATTGCTACCATACGCATACGCTGATTGCTGCTCTTATTATTACTGAAATTCCTAGGCCTTTTTAGTTCAGCCGGAAGGAAAAGGACACTGTGCTTCTTTTCCGGAAAGAAAAACAATTGTATTGTCTGATGTCCGAGGAGCAGGATTGAAGAAGCAACCAACACTTGTTTAAGAACTACCATACGCTGCTTGCTGCTGCTTTTAAGGATTGATAGCTGTTTTTTTAAAGGACTCTTAGCTGTTATTGATAGGAAAAAAAAGACTGCTAGCTGTTTAAGAACTAGCAGGATTGTTGTTTTCTTTAAAAAAAAAAATGAAGCAAGAAACATATGGAGTAGTAGCATGCAAGTAAGGTATACGGATTACAACAGAATGACAGATCAAAGCACAAAAAATATATGGTTATAAAAAACGCACAAAAATATAAAATTAAAAGAATACAGATTGCAACAAATCAGATCAACGCACAAAAAACATGGTTATAAAAAAGGCGTAAGAATATAAAATCAATAAATACAAATTACAACAATTCAAGGCCCAAAAATTTTATAAACAACTTGTTTAAGAACTAACGTACGCTGTGTGCTGCTGTACTACAGTAGCTGGTTTTAAAGGAGGACTGCTAGCTGTTTAAGAACTAGAGGATTGCTGTTTTTTTTAATAAAAATGAAGCAAGCAATATATCATGCATATAAGGTATACATATTACAACAGATCGTCAAGGCCAAAAAAAAAAATATGGTTATAAAAAATGACATAAAGAATATGGAATTTCAAAAAAAAAAATAACATATTATATTTATCATCGAAAAAAAATTGGTTAAAAGAGACATAACATATATATAAAAAAAAATAAAAAACGATTCGAGCCCAGGTTCGAACTGGGGACCTTTAGTGTGTGAGACTAACGTGATAACCAACTACACCACCCAGACATTTTGGTTCGTTGCCTTGTAAAATAGTTTATTTGTTCATATCAGACTATTCATACTATTTTTTTTTTTTTTTTTTTTTTTTTGCGAAAAGGAATTCGTAGTAGATTATTGCTAACAGCAATCGGTGAATCTTCGGTCTGGTTGTCTTTTGTTTTATGTTTGTGAACAGAGACTCGATCTTATATATTTAAAATTTTCTAATCTTTCTTTATCTTGCAAACGAGTTGGTAGTCACTTTACACGATGCTCAGTCAAGCATATACTTGTTGTTACACAAAGTGCCATAGCTAAAAAGGGAGAACATGTAATCCTGGAGAATTTGACCCCGTGCATGCGCCTCTCCAGGATATGCTCAGGTGCTCAAAGAGACTACTTGTTCTTGTCAAGCCACTCGAGGATCCGTCTCTCCGACTCCGTGCGCTCCTCTTCTGACTTTCTCTGGCTGGGCCCTCGATGAGCCCGAAGTAGTCCTTGTAATTCCTCTTGTAGTAGTCATCCAGCCTCTGGAACATGAGCATATATATGCATGATATTGCATGAGAATTTAATTTAGCGAAATGTAAAGTTAATAGACGTTCTACTGTAGCTCTAGCTTCATCTGTCTGGTATTAGCGTCACTTCATTTTATCACGAGACATATAGTTCAGAACCAATGGACTATATATGCAGCGTTATTCTTCGGTTGGAAACATATATATAAAACAGTAGAGGCCTAAATTTCTGGATAGAGCAAATCCTAACTTCCCAAGGTCATCATTTGAACCACTTTACTTGGACTAAAAGCTGATTCACTTCTGGTTTCTTTCGCTTAGATATGTAATCAACCTCTCTCAAAAGTATCCTTCTTTGTGGGATGGTTCACTTGACTCTGTTTTTTTCTCTCTCAATCGATCGGCAATGATAGGATAGTATCAAACTACAGGAGAAGAGGCCACTTACCTCCTTGTCATTCTTCTCTTTGTTCTCCTTTGATTTCTTTCAGATACTCTGCGCGCACGCCAACGCACTAACTGCATTAGTTTGATATCCAAAGGCAAAGGGGGTAACAAATGAACCGTGAATATCAATTCCTCAGACCCAGAAAAACGATCACTTTCCCGCTCATCGCTCACCTTGCAGTAGGGCCTTCCTGGATTCACTGCCGCCTGGTATAGCTGCGGTGGAAGTCAGCAGGGTCAGAAGGCACCTCCTGCTAACTCCATTCCTCTGAGCCGAGGCGACGGCTCGATGGAGATGCTTCGCAGCTGACCGATGAAACGATGATGAAGCTACTGGCCTTGTGATTGGATCCATCTGTTTCGCTTGGGGATGAGCCATTGGATGGTGCTGCTGGACGCTAGTAGATTGCTAGCTTAGCTGCTCCTCGTCCGGCCTTGATATCTGGAAGTCCTTAGAGGAACCAAGGCCACAGGTTTTTCTGGATGGAGACAGACGGTCAGTCGGACAGACATCTGCTGAAACTATCTGGCATTTGCACTTTAAATAATAATTATTTAGTAATTATTTTATTTGGGAAAGTCCTATTCGAAATCCACCTAAACCACTAGTTCAACTGACGAATGTTTTCTTCCCTGGAGATAAATATATGCCCGGCTCCACTTACTGTCCTAGCTAGGACCATCGATGATTTCTGGCTTCATTGGGTATACACAATGTGCTCACTAAGCTGTTAGAAGTTTCTGACATTCTTAATTTGGCAAACATCCTGCTTTTCTAGGTGTGCCCATCTGTGATTCCTTAGTGCAGTTTCAGGGGAACCGTTTGAAACGCATTTCGGAGTTCCTGGCTTGGGAGGATTGTAGTTTTCTGTGTGCCTTTATGTAGCAAATTTGTCTCCAATGTAGCCATTTCTATTGCATCCAGTAGATCAGGGACCGGTTACCGCCAAACTTCTTTTTGTTTTTTTTATACTTTATTCTGCTTAAAAAAAAAAGGGGAACCGTTTGAAGTAAGCCGTTCTAAAAAAACAAGGGGAACCGTTTGTAAATGAACAAGCCCTTAGTCGGTTTCTCTCATTTTGACCATTTTATGCTTCTCCTTGTGTGCTCTTTTCTATAAAGATGTATTAGCATACATATGCAAACAAGGTCAGGCTATCGTAATCTGGAGCATTATGGTATAGTAAATACTCAATAGTCGAAGGAATGATATGTTCTTTTTTCTCTCATGAAATTTTCCAGTATTCCTCAACATTTTTTTAAAAAAATGTTAGATTGGAAAAAATGATCTATTTGCTAATAGACCAGGTTCTTTTTTTATCGTGGTACGCACAGACATTTACCTAGTACTAATAAAATAAATAAAAAAAATAAACATAAAAAGGGGAGATGACAATTAACCAACACAATAATAATTAACAAAAACGTGCATGAGATTGTATTCATCTCCGAAGCAGTTTGCAGTTCAACAACTCACGGGACACACCTCTTCTCTAATACCCTGACGTGACGACGCTAAGACTACTGAGTACTGACCGATGAGGCAGTCAACGACGACTAGAGAATTGAAGCAGCAAGCCGACGACCACCACCACTCTCTTTTATTAACCCAAGCTAACCACGACGACCTGATGACGACGACACCGAGACTGACTCTCCTCCCCGTGGGGCGTGGGCGTCTGGCTTCAATTCTTCCGGCTGCTGCTGCTTCACTTGGGGTTGGAGGCGCGAAGAAGATCTCCGAGTCGAGCCTCTTGGAGCGAAACTGCTGCTCCTTCTCCGGCGTGGTGTTGAACGACGCCTCCAGCACCTCCGCCGACAACGCCTTCCACACTGACGTCTTCCCCGCCAGGTGGCTGAAGATCGGGCTGCAATTCATTTTTCCAAGCAAACATTCAGTCAAATCCGTTCACAACAGGTAGACCAATCAACGATGATCCATGAACCAAGACTCAACGACGCAATGCAATGCAAAGGACTTACTTGGTGTGTGGTGATGATGGAGAACCACTCCATCCCGGACGCATCAGCGATCTTGGACACGACATGGAACCTGGGAACGATGAAGAGCACGCCACCTTCAGCGCGCGTCTCAAGGACACGCTTCCCATCAGGTCCAACAACCTGCACCCTCCCACTTCCACGGACGATGTACGTGACCTGGTACGCCGAGTCGCACGAGAATCCGGGGAGCACATGGAGTGGGCGTCGATGCGGACAAGGTCGGCGCCGAGCCCGACGTCCTTGACCAGCGGGAGGTTAGCCGTGTTGAGCACCACGACGCGGCCGCCGCCGGGGATGTCCACGTCGAGCGGCGCCTCGAGGCAGTTGAGCGCCATGCCCTCGCGCTCCTTGGCCGTGCCGGACGGAAGCGTGGCGGAGGTCTTGGTGATGCCGGAGGCGGGTTGGCTTGAGAGACGAGCTCCGCGGCGTCCGGTTCGGGAGGTCCCACGCGCGGGAGACGAACTCGGTGGAGAAGCCGGTGAAGATGCCGTTCGAGCCGGTCAGCTGGAAGTTGGTGAACTGGCCGGGCTTGTGGCCCTTGGAGGTGTCGCCGAGGAAGAGGACGGTGAGGTCGGTCGACGCGGTGGGGGCGTTGTGCCACCATGTCAGGACGCCGAAGGGGAGGGCCAGCGCGTCGCCTTCCTTGATGTCCACCACCTTCTCCTTTTGTCGCCTCTGGCAGGACGATGCCGACGGTGCCAGTGCCTGTTGTTTGTTCATTCGTTCAAGCATCATCAGATCAGATCAGATCAGATTAGAGCAAAGATATGTATCAGTCAGATTATCAGAACTATGGAGACAGAGAGGCATCAGGAATTTATATTGGGAAAAAGAGAACAAACAATAGAGTTGCCATTGGAAAATTCAACTATAGCACATCACGATTCACGATCACGACCCCTACTTAAACAAAGACTTCACTATCAACCAAGCTAGTAACGACTTGCCACAACAGTAGACCATGCAATCCGATTTTTCCTAAAAAAATATTCACAACAGTTGACCATGCTATTCGATTTTTTCTAATTCTAAACAAATAATTCGAGATCTGATGCGAGAATATAATTCATCAGATTAGATTTGCATTCAACCGAATTGACATGCAACAAAAATCCATCTAGCAATGCATTCAACCGAATTGACATCTCACAGTTATAAACAACAACAAAACAAAGGCCTGTTTTATAAGTAGGACGTTACCAATATGAAACCCACAACCTGACAACCATGCAACCGAATTGAAGCATCCAACCTATCCAACCTCGTGCACATCACAGTTGAGTTGAAACAACTAGATGCCCCATCCCCACCCCACGATTCCAAACTAAAAAGAGATGAGATCCGATCCGATCGACGCACAGATGTAATGTCAAAGTTATTACAAAATTATAAAACAGAAAGCCACAACTACCTAACATGATACTATAATAATACATGCATCACATGATTCCAAAATTACGAACGAGTAATGCGGTGACAAATTACTCGTCAACTACTAACACATCCCACCACCTCCACCCAAACAAATTCAAATCCAATCCCAACACAAGGCACACGTCAGCGTCAGCAACATACTACTGAAGTGAACCTGAACCTGCCCTGCTCGGTCATAAGAGCAGAGGAGGCGATCGATAGATCGGAGGGGCGCGTGTGGATTATACCTTGGAGGACGTAGGCGACCTTGGCGGAGTCGGAGTAGCTGGGGAGCGCGAGTCCACCGGCGGCGAGCGAGAGCTTAGCGGCGCCGATGGAGGCGACACCGAGCATGGGCAGGTCGGCGGGGCTCCACTCGTAGTAGGCGCCGCCGTCGTTGCCGTACGCCTTCCTGGGCTGCTTCGGGGTCAAATCCACGGCCGCCATCGCTGGAATGGAGGAAGAGGGTTTGGCTGGGGTCGAGAGGATGGGAAGTGATCGGATCGGAGGAGGGTTTTGGGGGTGGTGGTGTTTGTGAGACGAGGAGAGGAGGGGGCGCTTGTATTTATAGCGATCGGATGGATAAACACGGTTTGTTTGGGATGAGTATTAGAGTAAGAGATAAGATTGGATTGGATGATTTGTTTCTGAAATACAGATTCAAAACTATTTGGATTTGGATTGGATCAGGCGTTTTGTGCGTGCGAGTCCGAGTCCTGAGCTGAGGCGAGAAGCCTTTTGCTTTTTGGCAGCGCGTGCCTGCCTGCACGTACGCACGAACTTGGCGTGTGTGTTCCGTCGTGTCGTTTTCTCCTTCAAGAACCGGCCGTTGCGTGGAGAAGGAGCGCTGCGATGGTCTGGGTCTGGCTTGCGTCACACGACGGCGTTCCCAGCCATATTTTTTGGTCGAATTCGAATTTTGAGATCTCTGATAAAAACAGAACAATACAGTAGTAATATTCATTATATATATCCGTCATATAGGAATGATTAACTTTCTTGTTCTGATGACGAACTGAACCATGATTAGCACCAAGACGAACGAACCCATCCGATCGATTAGACAGACAGTTTGGAATATGTGCCCAATCTCCACGATTAACTTGCTTTTTTTTTTTTTTTTCTGAAGATAATGATTATATATATTTTATATAAAGGAGGCAAGAATATCTATAAATGTCACCATCGCAGTAATGAGAAAATTTCAGACGTTCAGCTCATGCCCCTCTCTAATAAACTTTGTGAATATGTTTCTATTTATTAGACGAGAACCGAGAGCCGTAAGAAACGAGATATGAATATATCTTTACATGTGTTATATATATATTAGACTTAAATTCTACTTCTATCAGAAATTGATTCCAACTCTATCTTTAGAGACTTGAGTCCAGCTTGCACACGTGCAGGACCACCGCAGTCAGCTGGCATTGACTGCATGAAATTTTGTATTGACGATGATTAATAAAGAACCTAATTACAATACATATTGGGTATTACTCTATGTATCCCGTACACAACATAGACACACGATTCACACTCATTTAATTTCAATAGTGTTGACTCCGTAGTCCCGTGGCGGCATATTTATTTGCTAGTGTATTGTATAAGATTCAAGTTACATTCCAACTAGCAGGTATCTAAAAAAACATAAATTATCCAAAACCAAGGACAGTGGGTGCTAACTCTAACAATGGCTCCAATGCACTTGGAGCAAATTTCCGAGCAAACAAGAAGCACAACGTTGAATTTTGTTCATTGTACAGACAGGTCTGTCCCCTCTCGAACTTCCCTCAAGAACTCCTCCGTGATATCACCCCTGCCAAACCTTGCTGGATGTGCAGCAATTCTAGACCAATCTACCCAAGTAACACTCCTGTTAGCCAGGCTATGTGGAGTTTCAATCGAGAGCATTGTTTGGACATAGTGCTCATCAGAATAACAAGTAGGCCTGCAGAACTCCTTTGAATTTGGGGTAATAGACCGTGTCCTTCACAATTTCAATAGCAAGGTCCCTGTTTATTTCAAACCACTGTGATCCTTTGCGCCATTGGTCAAGTTCAACCTCAGGGGTCATATTCCAGTTGTATCTTCCCCGTCCATATGGTCCAGGATCATCAATAGCCATGACAAAGCTTTGGTTCGAGTTCAGGAAGTATTGGTACGTTGTGTTGAAATCAAATATAGGAATGCATGACTCAGACACAAGCACAAACCATTCGTTGGATATATCCAGCAAAGCATTGGCAAGTAGACGCCTCTCTCAGCATCACACATGGTCATCAGACCCCATTCTGCACCCTGTGACCAGTACAAAAAATCAAACAGATGTCAGGGTATCTGAATACCAATAGGAAGAGGAAGACACAGAGATGACTCTATATGATTAAATAATAGTACACACAATTATAGTCTTGGCATATGAAGTAGGTTGTCCCAAAAACTCAAATAATAAGTAGAATTAAAATCACTAATAACTAGTGTGAGACTGGCGAGAAACATCTATCGACATAGGCAAATAAAAAGGTATGTACACCCACAGTTCTTTATTTTTGAGAGATGTTTTTCTCAAAAGTCAATCACAACCTTTCCAAGGCTACTAAAATTATAATTGTACATAGTTGGTGATTCAGTATGTGTATCAGTATATGTTGTCATCTTTTGATTAGTTTCAACTTCAAAACACATTTCGATTCTTTGGGATTTTGAAAGTTACAAAACTATACGCTCAGAAGGAATTGTGAAATGGCTGTCTTAAAGTAAGTATGGTAATTCAAGATGAGATGCAGTGATGTGAATTAGGTTGAAATCACGTATCTGTCAAAGGTAAGTAATGTCACTAACATCTACAGATATAAACCACACAATATTTGCCCTGTGGAAAACTGGGAAGAGATTCATAAAGCGGGTCAAGAACTTTAGTTGTCAAGGAAATTTGTGGAAACTAGATCAACGTCTACCAATAATATTCTAACCAAGGCACCAAGCAACCATTTTTATGATAACCCCTGGCACGCTGCGGTATACAAATGGAGCTCTAGAAAGGGGAAAGGGCACAGAGGGACTGACTGCTAGCAGGGAGGTACTGAAAGATGCTACCTCCAACTAATAACCTCATTTGCAGTAGCCTGTTGCTAGAAGCGGTGGCGCCACAAATCAAAATCTAGGGCTACAGCCTGCAGCACAAAAGAATGGCAGGAGCATCTACGTTTTGCTCTCAAAACCTTTTGTTGGTCTAGGCTGCCAAGAGCCCAAAATGCACCAGATGATCAAGATCAAGATATCTGGCCAGAGTTCCAATGGCTTGGTCTAGAAGCTTTCTAGATGAGGCACCTAGGTGAGCCCTGAGCCCAAACAGATCTGCCAACTAGGCACCTGAAGAAGAGATGCTGTGAGGCCTTAGCAACAGAGATACAAATACAGCATATGCAGGCCAATAAAACTAAGCTACAAAATCCTTATCCCCAAACGTTATTCATCAATGGTAAGCCCACAAGGATGAATTGTCTCCATGGGAACGAACCTGGGTGCATTACCTTCAGCTTCCTCACTAAGTGCCACCAATTCAGTACAGTGATGCATTTTTTTTTTCAGAAACAAGATTACTTGTGAGTTTGTAGAAAGCACATTACACAGTTTCAGTACATCACCGCTGATACAGTGATACTACTACTCCTGCACAATGTTAAGCTCGATGTACAATCCTGGCACCAAAACCGGATGTTGGGTATATACATCCAGAAGAAGCTACAGCGAAGTGGAAGTGGGCTAACCTTACTGGGGATTTGGCGTCGATAGAAGACGGATTCGGAGGTGAAGTTGGCCCGGTACGACGGCAACGCGTGGACGTAGATGGAGTAGCGGCCCTCGTTCCCCGGAAGAAGCGCTCCCAGAGCGGCGCCAACGGTAGCGGGCCGCGCGTGAGGAACATGAAGGCCACCTTGGGCACGCGCCGGAACGGGTACCGCCGCACCCCGGGGCGAACGACGCGCGCCAGAGCAGCTCCTCGTCCGTCATCGAGTGCCCCAGCCCATCCGCCGCAGCCGCCGCGTCGGCGTCGGCGGCGGGGAGACGCCCAGCCACGGCCGGAACAGCGCGGGCGCCGCCACCTCGTGCCCGTGCCGCGCCATGAGCATGCCGGCCGCGGACAGCCCCAAGCCGAGCAGCAGGAACACCTTGAGCATCCCCCACGGGAACACCCTGTGCTGCTGCTGCTGCCTCGCCTCCTTCACGTCGTCCTCCATGGATGCCGTCCGCGGCTGCAGCTGGGGGCTAGGATTTGTTTAAGCATCGTGGGAATGTTGGATCGCCAAGATTCGAGAGCGAGGATGGCATACCATCGGCGCGACGCCGGAATGCTGGATCGGGACCTCAGGGCTCAGGGGCGCACGCGCACCGCATCGTGGGAGCTGGGGAGTCCCTGCTTTCCGGCCGCCTTTTGTCCATCAACGGAGATGGTCCGGTTACATGGACTCGGTCTACGAAAGGCATGTGCTCTGCTGTGGCCTTGTGGGGGCAGCAAAGGTGGGTGGCGAAGTCGGCAGTGCAGTCAACAAGGGTCATCTCTGAGTCTCTGACCTCCGAGGACAAGTGTAGATGACTGTCGGCTTGACTATACTCCCTTGTCTCTAAATGTTTTCTCTACAAAACCGTGTTTCACAGCGCACGTTTTCGGGCGACATACATAAATGGACGGAGGAAGTACTCCTCCGGGATGGTATTAGAAGTCGTTTAGGACAAATGACACGGTCTCCAAAAACACAACTTTGACCTCTTATTATTATAAAAATATTTATGGAGATGTAATATATGTATACTTTTATCATAGTATTTTTTAAGACAAATCTACTCATATAATTTTTTACATTTACAAACTCAACAACTTAAAAGTTATTGATGATTTATATTCCCGATGTTTGACTAAACCTTATCCAAAACGACTTCTAATACCAGCCCGGAGGGAGATATTTCAAGTTGGGCAAAGTAGGATTAGACAGCAGTGAAACATATTTGTTCTATTTAGAGGATCCATGGGACCATGCCACCATGGCATGAATAATTCACATGTTGTGGGCCAATGGGTTTATAAGTCTAACTTTTTTTCATAAAGGGATTTATTACTTTTTTAGATTACACAAGACAACTCGTGGGCTCAACGCCAAGCACGCACACTTACCCCTATGAACACATGTACGCAAACCCTACCCCTATGAGCACCTTCGAAGGATCGAGCCGGGCGCCGCCATCGAGGGGGGACGTCGCCTACCACTTAATGCACAAAGTGCCGAAAAATCTGAAATAAATCAGGGATAAAGTGTCACACCAATCCGGGATAAAGTGTCACACCCAGGATTTGAACCACGGGTGGGAGCCCCCAACCAATGGTCTTTGTCATTTGCGTGAGCCCCTTGACTATCACTAATTATAATTAGGTAAGCATTAAAATTATTGCAATCTCAGAGCTCATGGATAGAGCAAACTCCACGTATTTCCTTATTGCACTTAACCGCCCGCCTTTATTCACACTTTTACAAATCTCTCTCTACCTCTCCTCCGTGTGCATACCCTGCTTGGTTTGCACTAGATATGTCGTCTAGTACTTCCCTCCATCCCAAATTATAATTAATTCCAAGAATCTTAGAGGGTCAAAGTATTTCAAGTTTAACCAAAATTATAACGAGAATTACAAAGATTTATGAAATTAAATAGGTATTCTATATCTATAAAAAATATAATCAACGAAGAATCCTAGGATACTTGAATGACATCCTAAACTGTTATTATATCTTACCATATAAATTTAGTCAAACTTGGAATGTTTTGGCCCTCCAAGATTCTTAAAAATGACTTAGAATTTGGGCATGGAGGAAGTATGTCGAAAAGATAACGACATTGGTTATAGTCTTATAGAGGAATGGTTTAACAACCTTAACAACTTTCGAAAAGATAACGACATTGGTTATAGAGGAATGGTTTAACAACCTTAACAACTACCGGCTGTGCACACCATCATTCTGAACTCATACATATCACATGTTCATCAACAACAATTGCTCGTTTCCTAAGATCTGCAAACAAAAGTAGTGAAATCACGTCATCAAACCATCTAATCTCTTTTGTCCCGTCAACATCTAGTTCTATTGCAGTAACATTTGTTGCAACAAACACTGCTGGGATAGGAAACAAAAAGCTAGAGATTATTATTGACATATAGTCCAGGCCCAAGACTGAACAGAATCCGCAGAGTGGCACACCGAGGAGTCTTCCAACTGTGGGAACATCAATTTCTGAAGATTTGAACCATAATCTTCCGATTAACCAGGAAAATAAAGGGTCATATGATCTGTTTTTTGAACTGGGAAGTCATATGATCTGTGTAAAATACATGTTGTCATACAGTATATATATACTATACCCTGTAAAATAATCATGTGGAAAAGAGGTGAACAGCAATGTTCATGGCTGCGTCAATTCGTCCACCGAAATATCTCCACATATGCAATGATCCACAGTGACCTGCTCCCTCCATCCCAAATTATAAGTCACTTTGGTTAGTCAAAGTGACTTACCAAAGTGACTTATAATTTGGGATGGAGGGAGTAATAAAGAAACTACAGGAGCAGGATGAACTGATCAAAACAAAATGACATTAACCAAAACCAAGCACAGTGGGTGCTAACTCTAACAATGGCTGCAATGCACTCGGAGCAAACTTCCGAGCAAACAAGTGGCACAACGTCGTGTTCTGGCCGTTGTACATACAGGTCTCTCCTCTCGAATCCCCTTCAAGAACTCTTCCGTGATGTCACCCCTGCCAAACGTGGCTGGATGTGCAGAGTTTGGACCCCCTCTCGACCAATCCACCCAGGTGGCACTCCTGTTGGCCAGCTTATGCGGAGCTTCAATCTTGAGCATTGTCTGGATGTAGTGCTCATCAGCATAGCATCTAGGCATACAGTACTGCTTGAATTTTTTATAATACACCGTGTCCTGGACGATTGCAACGGCGAGGTCTCTGTCAGCTTCAAACCACTGCCAGCCTTTGCGCCATTGTTCGAGCTCAACCTCAGGCGCCATGTTCAGGTTGTACCGGCCTCTCCCGGCTCTTCCAGGATCGTCGATCGACATGACGAAGCTATGCCTTGAATTCTGGAAATACTCGTAGGTCGTGTTGAAATCAAAGAGTGGGATGCATGACTCAGACACTAGCACAAACCACTCGTTGGATATGTCAAGTAGAGCGTTGGCAAGCAGACGTCTCTCAGCATCACACATTGTCATCTGACCCCATTGCACAGCCTGTAATCAGCACAAATTTCAAACTAATATGCCATCAGCAGGGTAGGGTACCTCAATACAAGAGAGAGGCTACACAAATGACTCCTCCAGTTTATCAAATAAGAGTACCCATATCAATATATATGTAACATCAAATTGATGCAGTTTTTAAGATACCGTAAAGTTTACCCTATACGAAATGTAATATCAAAAGTAGCACAATAACTGTCAGTGAATAAATATGAAACATCTAGACATAACTTTTAACAGAGTTGTTAGTGTAGATATGTTCTTCCAGTTCTTAACCGATCTCTGTCAGTGAATAAATATGAAACATCTATAGACATAACTTTTAACAGAGTTATTAGTCTACATATGTTCTTCCAGTTCTTAACTGATCTCTGTCGCTGACTTGCATTACTTATGTCTTGTTCATTTGTACAAGGACTAGCCTAGTAATGTAGCAGTGCTTTCATTTATATACTTTCGTAATAGGAATTTGGGAATACTCGTTGAATACTAGCCTAGTAATATAGCATAGCAATAATCAATACTTTAGTTTATATAGCTCCCTAATTGGAATATGGAAATAGAAAATACTCCTTTGAATTAATCCATCTTTAAAGTGACAGAACAAATATGTATTCGGTAATCGGCACCGACTTGTCAGATCAGCGGCAGGCGAAGCAGTAGTCGAGTACAGCTAGATTGGAGTTTGTTTTGGTAAAGTTAACAGAACAAATAGCCACCCATGGAACTACACTGGTTTGTTTTCGTAAGCCAGAGGCCTGAGAGGGGATGATCGGGGCGACGAGCTAACCTTACTAGGGATTTGGCGACGGTAGAAGACGGAGTCGGCGGTGAAGTTGGCGCGTATAGAGGCATCGTGTGGACGTAGATGGAGTAGCGGCCCTCGTTTCCAGCGGAAGAAGCACTCCCAGAGCGGCGCCAGCGGCAGCGGACCGGCGTGAGGAACATGAACGCCACCTTGGGCACGCGCCGAACGGGTACCGCTCCAGCGCCGCTGCCCGCGCTGCACGACGCGAGCCAGAGCAGCTCCTCGTCCGTCATGGCGTGCTAAGGCGCGCTAGCCGGGGCCGGGTCCACCGCTCCAGCCCTCCTCGAGCTCCGGCTCCACCGCCGCTGCCCCGGGGGCATGACGGAACAGCCCGGGCGCGACCACCGGCACCTCGCCCGCGTGCGCGCCAGGAACACACCGAACGCGGACATCCCCACCACCACGCCGAACAACATGAGCCCCAGGAACAGCTTCAGCATCCCGCCCCAGGATCAACCCCTCTTTCATTCCTTCGATTAGTCTAAACCTCTTTATGTATTGTATAAGATTCATGTCACATTCCAACTAGCAGGTCTCCAAAACCAAGGACAGTGGGTGCTAACTCTAACAATGGCTCCAATGCACTTGGAGCAAATTTCCGAGCAAACAAGAAGCAAAGCGTTGAATTCTTGTCATCGTACAGACAGGTCTGTCCCTCTCCAACTTCCCTCAAGAATTCCTCCGTGATATCACCCCTGCCAAACCTTGCTGGATGTGCAGCAATTCTAGACCAACCTACCCAAGTAACACTCCTGTTAGCCAGGCTATGTGGAGTTTGAATCGAGAGCATTGTTTGGATATAGTGCTCGTCAGAATAACAAGAAGGCCTGCAAAACTCCTTGAATTTGGGGTAATAGATCGTGTCCTTCACAATTTCAATGGCAAGTTCCCTGTTTACTTCAAACCACTGTGATCCTTTGCGCCATTGGTCAAGTTCAACCTCAGGGGTCATGTTCCGTCCATATGGTCCAGGATCATCAATAGCCATGATAAAGCTTTGGTTCGAGTTCAGGAAGTATTGGTACGTTGTGTTGAAATCAAATATAGGAATGCATGACTCAGACACAAGCACAAACCGTTCGTTCGATATATCCAGCAAAGCATTGGCAAGTAGACGTCTCTCAGCGTCACACATGGTCATCTGACCCCATTCTGCAACCTGTGACCAGTACAAAAATCAAATACATGTCAGGGATTCTCGATACCAATAGGAAGACACAGAGATGACTCTTCTGAACTAATAGTATGCACAATTTCAATTTAGGCATATGAAGTAGGTTCCCCCAAAAACTCAAATAATATATAGTCAGAGCTCACAGAAAGTAGTAGAATTAAATCACTAATAACTATGAGACTAGCAAGAAACATCTGTAGACAGAGGCAAATAAAAAGGTTTGTATTACCAGTTCTTTATTTTAGAGAGTTGGTTTTCTCAAAAGTCAAAATCACAAGCTTTCCAAGGCTACTCAGATTATAATTGCATATAGTTGGTAATTCAGTATGTATATCGGCGTATGTTGTCATCTTTAATTAGTTTCAACTTCAAAACACGTTTCAACTCTTTGGGCTTTAGAAATTTACAAAACTATACGCTCAAAAAGGAAATGGTGAAATGGATATGTCCTTAAGTATGGCAAGATGAGAGGAAGTGATGTGAATTAGGTTAAAATCACATATCCATCAAGGGTAAGTAATGTTACTAACACCTACAGATATAAACCACGCAATATTTGCCCTGTGGGAAACTGGGGACAGATTCATAAAGAACTGGGTCAAGAACTTCAGTTGCCAATGCCAAGGAAATTTGTGGAAACTAGAAAAACGTCTGCCAATAATAATCTAACCAAGGCAACAAGCAACCATTTTTTATGATAACTCCTGGCACGCTGTATTATACAAATGGAAAAGGGGAAAGGGAGCAGAGGGACTGACTGCTAGCAGGGAGGTACTGAAAGATGCTACCTCCAACTAACAACCTCATTTGCAGTAGCCTGTTGCTAGAAGCGGTGTCGCCACAGATCAAATCTAGGGCTACAGCCCACAACACAAAGAATGGCAGGAGTATCTAATTTTTGCTCTCAAAACCTTTTGTTGGTCTGGGCTGCCAAGAGCCCAAGATGCACCAGATGATCAAGATCAGGATATCTGGCCAGAGTTCCAACAGCATGGTCTAGAAGCTTACTATATGAGGCACCAAGGTGAGCCCTGAGCCCAAACACATCTGCCAACTAGGCACCTGAAGAAGAGATGCTGTGAGGCCTTAGCAACAGAGATACAAATACGACACATCCAGGCTGTAGAATCGACACTTTTTTATAGTGGAAAAGGTTGCAAGTATAGAAAACATCGGAAGAGGCCGAGGCGCTGGACGCGCTTTGCCCGGCCGTTCAGCCCACGAAGATGCAAGGCCGCCTCTAGGTAGTGTCGTTGCATCAGTGTTGGTTGTTTCTTTGTGTAATATCAACCGAGAAACTCCCCGTTAGGATGGCCCAGTTACGGCTGTGTTTACCTCCTTCAGCGCTCTTACAAGCGCATTGTATGTTCGTCTCAACTCTTCTTCTTACTACAATGATACGCAAAAGGAGGAAAAAAAACATCGAAGGCTGTGAACAACAGTCATACTAAGATCCAGACACAATTCATGAAAAAAAAAACGCTATCTAACAAAAAAAAAAAAAGCATGATTGCAAACTTCTGGGAGAATAGCGACCTTCTGTTCATTGATTGACAGGGCTGATCTTCGTTAAAAAAAAAAAAGCAAGATCGATACAAATTTAGCGCAGCAGCCTAGCACATACTCAGTAAAAACAACTAATTTCCTTCCTAGCACCATCATAATCGAGGTATGAACCATAAATAATCACAGTGAGCATAAGGGTTTCTAAGAAAACTACTGAATGGATCCTTAATAAACAGCTAAATAGGACGAGAACTCAGAGCAAGCAAAACTGAAAACTATCACAATTAAAAGAATCAAACAAGCAAAACAATCCATCTCCTGAAAAAGCCTAGAGATAGAGGAAAACAATATTCAGTTCATCATAAAAAACAATGTTAAACAAAAGGCCAATTTATCAGAAAAGGTTGGCATGGATGAATCTAGGCGACATTTATATGCAGGAAGTGTGACTAGTTGAGAAACAACTGAATTACGTACACATTCAGAAGCCTAGGGATAAAAAGGAATCGACAGATCTGAATCACAAGCTTTCTGTAAAACTTAAGGTTACCAATAAAAAGTCACAACTGATTACATGCAATCCTCATTGTTGTTGCAAACTCTACGATGAAAACATAGCAAGGGATTCACAGAATCACAGTTGAGATTACACATTAAATTCATAGAAAAGCAACACATTAATAATACCTGAGTTTAAACATATAGTTCACACTTGAGATTACACAATTGAATTAAAAAAGCAACGCGGTTTGAGAGTACACCAAACTGAAACATAGAAGCAGAAGTCACACCTGAATGAAAACATAGGAACTCATTATCTCATGATTTAGCATTTCACAGCCAAAATGCCACTGGATCCTGACGGACAGAACCAATTCTTGCGTCATGAGGCAGGCTGTAGCGATGAACCTTGCAGTTTTTAAGCTCGAGGTCTCCTTTACTGTCATGACTGAGGGAGAAGGTCTTCAAACGATACATAAAGCGACCGCCTTGGGGCCCACCTCCCGTAAAATTCGATGGATCAGCCCCCAACGGCACCCGTGAGCTCTTCCTGAACAATTGGTTCCTTATCAGTGCAGACACACTCCACAAGGCAGAATCTGCGCTTGACGATGTGCACAAGGGTAGCACTTACATGCTGCCCCTCAGCTGGCTTCTTGTTGTACACCATCACCTTGGTGCACTTGAAGTGAGGGGAAAATCCTTTGCCAGTCGTGGTGCTGGCCATGGTGCAACAGTAGAGGTACCCAAGGGTCTCCGGTCTTTGGAGAGACCGACAAAGGCCTTCAGGCCGGTGTCATAGTGTCCAAGGTCGGTGAAGGGGAACACCCAATCACTGTATTTTTCCCACACATACTCCTTTGTGTCGAAGATGAAGGTGACGCCACTCGTGACGCCACTCTTGGTACTGACAAGGATGCATCCATCAGGTAGCACGCCGTAGGAGATATCCTGAACAATGAAGGGAGGAGAAGGGAGTCGCTGCCACACTGACAGTCCACTAGGTTCTAGCTTCCGGAGGATTTCAATCTCGGCAAAATCCAGATGGAATAGCCTATCATCACCGACGGAGATGTAGATTGGAAAAAACGGAGCGTTTGATAGAGGTTCAATGGTGATGGTCCGATCCTGGACGTCGATAGTTGGGACTCCGCCCCTGATATCATCAGACCGGACTGGATGCATCGCCATGATCTTGGTGCCAAAGGCTGACGTGAAGAACCGAGGATACCCACGGAACCCCCGGATGCGCATGAAAACTGGCAAGCGCTTAGCACCGGACGGTAACGCGGGCTGCTCAGAGTCTTCTCCCGAATCGGACGATTGTTTGCGTGAGCGGCGCGACAAGCTCACCTTGCGGATGGAGTATCCAGAGTTCCAGTCATCAAACACAAGGTAAAGGTGTTGCTTCCGATCCTCTGCCGTACGCTGCTCTTGCATCCTCGTTCCTCTCCTGGATTACTAGATCTGGTTCCTGCGATTCGAATTCAAAGAAGAATCGATTGTGTTAAATAAAAATCAATCAGGCCCAATCGTCCGTCCTACTGCAACTCAACCAGACAAATCAAAAGTATCCAAATTTTAATCGAGGGCAATAGCGATTCGAATCCGAAGTCCGATTGTCAAATACAAAATCAATCAGGACCAATCATCCGTCCTACTGCAACTCAACCAGACAAATCAAAGTATCCAAATTTTAATCGAGGGTAACAGCGATTCGAATTCGAAGAACAATCCGATTGTCAAATACAAAATCAATCAGGCCCAATCGTCCTACCTACTGAAACTCAACCCGACAAGTCCAAGTATCCAAACCTTAATCGAGGGCAACAGACAGGAAAAGAGAATCGCAGGAACGCACCTATACAAGTCGAAGATGGTGCGGCGGTTGAGGTCGAGGCTGAGGCGGAGGGATGGTATAAAGAGAGGAAGGGAACCTAAGAAGTTTCCAGGTGATCGGTGAACCTCATGGACCGTGCCGGAACTCATGGGCCGTTAGCAAACTGTTCAGCCACGGCCGGAACAGCGTGCCCGCCGCCACCTCGTGCCCGCGCCGCGCCATGAGCATGCCGGCCGCGGACAGCCCAAGCCGAGTAGCAGGGAACACCTTGAGCATCCCCACGGGCCTCATTCACGTCGTTCTCCATGGATGCCGTCCGCGGCTGCAGCTCGGGCCTCGGGGCTAGGATTTCTTTAAGCACCGTCGGATCGCCAAGATTCGAGCAAGGATGGCATACCATCGGCGCTTGCGACGCCGGAATGCCGTATCGGGACCCGCTCGCGCACCGCAGCGGGGTGGCCGGCCCGCTGCTGGCCGGCTTTTTTGTCCATCGTAATCGACGACGGAGATGGTCCGGTTACATGAACTCGGTCTATGAAAGCCATGAAGGGAACGGTGTGCATGGACCAGCTTCGTTCTGCTCTGCAGCAGCAACGGTTTCAGTTTAAGGTGAAAGTAGACAGAGCACTAGTAGATGATTGCCGGCTTGACCTGAGGGTGTTTAGTTGGTGAAATATTTTGGGTTCGATCAGAAGACTTTTCGTTTGTATTTGTTAATTATTGTCAAACATAGACTAGCTAGACTCAAAAGATTCGTCATGACACTTTTCACCCAAACCGCATAATTAGTTTTTATTTACCTACATTTTAGTGTTCTAAAAATACGTTAAAAGATTTGATGTGGCGGAAACTGTAGAAAGACTTTTTGGGTTCTTTAGCCCCAACTAAACATGCCGGGTTGGGCAAAGTACTCCCTCTGTCCCTAAATGGTTGTCTCAGAAAACGTGTGTTTCCCATATGCACTTCCCTAGGACGACGTATATATAAAGGGGACGGAGGGAGCAAACAGGCAGCATGAAGCATATTTGTTCTATTTTGAGGATCCATGGGACCATGACATGAATAATTCACACGCTGTGCCAATGGTTTTATAAGACTAATCTTTTTCTAAATAAAGGGCTTTATTACTAGTAGTTACTAGTAGTTATAAAATTACGCAATCATTAAAATTATTACAATCTCAGAGCTCATGGATAATATTATAAGAACATGATTATTTAGCCACACAATGCTTTACTCCAACCTAAAAACGGTTTGAGTAATATGAGTAAACTCCCAGATTTCCTTATTGTTCTTAAACTAATTTGGCGCTCGCGGTGATTCTTTTCTAAAAGTGAGCACAAGAACAAAGGCATAATCGACAACTTATATATCTGATTTAACCATTTGGTTGTTATTTGGAGGACCCCAAGTAACATTGAACTTTGTTTTCCATTGCATTGTTATTGTTCTGGTGCATATTCAATTAATTATGTCAAATTACGAAATTATTTTCCATCTAAATATAATAACATCAAACTTGTACTCCCAAACTATGTGATTTTTTTTTTATCAATTGGTGGTCAAATTTATAGAAGTATGACTAGTACATATCCTATAGCCATTTATATTATGGGCGAGTTTTTTTTTTCGATGAATGCCATAGTTGATAGTATACACAAAGGTCAAACTTGATTGGTATACTGTACCTCACTAGTCCAGTATGTTGAAAAGATAACGACATGGTTAGAGAGGAATGGTTTAACAGCCTTAACAACTGCCAACTGTGAATACCCAACATTCTGATCACATACATATTCACACGTTCATCAACATCAATTGCCCATTTCCTAAGATGTGCAAACAAAAAGTAGTGAAATGCCAACTGTGAATACCCAACATTCTGATCACATACATATTCACACGTTCATCAACATCAATTGCCCATTTCTAAGATGTGCAAACAAAAGTAGTGAAATGGCCAGGCGTCATCAAACCATGTAATCTCTGCTTGTCTCGTATTCGTCTAGTTCCATTGTGGCAACATTTGTTGCAACAAACACTGATAGGAAACAAAAGCAAGGGATCAGTGACATATAGTTCAGGCCTTAGACAGAACGGAATCCACAGAGCGGTACCGAAGGAGTCTTCCAAGCCATAACTGTGGGAACATCAATTTTCTGAAGATTTGAACCATAATCTTCCGATGAACCAAGAAAATACAGGGTCATATGATCCGCTGTAGGTTTTCACCATACAAACTACTAAAACAATATAAGTCCGTGTAAAATACATGCTGTAATACAGTATATATATATATGTAAAATAATCACGTGGAAAGCAGGTGGGCAGCAATGTTCATGGCTGCGTCAATTCGTCCACCGAAATATCTCCACATATGCAATGACCAATGATCCACAGTGACCTAAAAGAAACTACAGGAGCAGGGTGCACTAATCAAAACAAAACGATATTAACCAAAACCAAGGACAGTGGGTGCTAACTCTAACAATGGCTGCAATGCACTTGGAGCAAACTTCCGAGCAAACAAGTAGCACAACGTCGTGTTCTGGCCATTGTATAGACAGGTCTCTCCCTCTCGAATCCCCTTCAAGAACTCTTCCGTGATGTCACCCCTGCCAAACGTGGCTGGATGCGCAGAGTTGGGACCCCCTCTCGACCAATCCACCCAGGTGGCGGTCCTGTTGGCCAGCTTATGCGGGTATTCAATCTTGAGCATCGTCTGGATGTAGTGCTCATCGGCATAGCATCCAGGCCTGCAGAACTGCTTGAATTTTGGGTAATACACCGTGTCCTCGACGATTGCAACGGCGAGGTATCTGTCGGCTTCGAACCACTGCCAGCCTTTTGCGCCATTGTTCGAGCTCGACCTCAGGCGCCATGTTCAGGTTGTACCGGCCTCTCCCGTCTCTTCCAGGATCATCGATCGACATGATGAAGCTATGGCTTGAATTCTGGAAATACTCGTAGGTCGTGTTGAAATCAAAGAGTGGAATGCATGACTCGGACACTAGCACAAACCACTCGTTGGATATGTCAAGTAGAGCGTTGGCAAGCAGACGTCTCTCAGCATCACACATTGTCATCTGACCCCATTGCACAGCCTGTAATCAGCACAAATTTCAAACTAATATGCCATCAGCAGGGTATGGATACCAGAGATGCGACAGAGATGTCCTCCAGTTTACTGTATCAAATAACACCACCCCCAGCAATATATATGTAACATCGAAGTGATGCAATTTTTTAGATAAAGATTACCCCACAAATGTAATATCAAAAGTAGTACAATGACAGTCAGTGAATAAATATGAAACATCTATAGACAGAACTTTTAACAGAGTAATTACTTATTAGTCTAGATATGTTCTAATTCTTAACCCCTGGGCCACAGGAATGGTTGATTTTCTTGAAAATCAAAACAGCAACCATCTCTGGGACTGAGTTGCCATTACTTGTGTCTTGTTTATTTGTAAAGTACTAGCCTAGTAATGTAGCATCACTATGATCAGTACTTTAATTTACATACTTTCCTAATTGGAATTTGGAAACTCCTTTCAATCCATCTTTAAAAGTGATAGAACAAATAGGCATTCCTGGCACTAGATTGGATTTTGTTTTCGTAGGCCAGACTCCAGAGGCCACAAGACCAGAGGGGATGATCGGAGGAGATGAGCTAACCTTACTAGGGATTTGGCGACGGTAGAAGATGGAGTCGGCGGTGAAGTTGGCGCGGTATAGAGGCATCGTGTGGACGTAGATGGAGTAGCGGCCCTCGTTCCCGCGGAAGAAGCGCTCCCAGAGCGGCGCCAGCGGCAGCGGGCCGTGCGTGAGGAACATGAACGCCACCTTGGGCACGCGCTGGAACGGGTACCCGCTCCCGCCGCGCGCCCGCGGCGCGTACGACGCGAGCCAGAGCAGCTCCTCGTCCGTCATCGTGTGCTGCGCGCGAGCCGGAGGGCGCGTCCACCGCCCAGCCCCTCATCGGGGTCCGGCTCCGCCGCCGCCGCCGCCGCCGCCCCGAGGCACGGCCGGAACAGCGCGGGCGCGACCGCCGCCACCTCGCCCGCGTGCCGCGCCAGGAACACGCCGAACGCGGAGAGCCCCACCACCACGCCGAACAGCATGAGCCCCAGGAACAGCTTCAGCATCCCCGTCGGGAACACCCTGCGCTGCTCCTGCGACGCCGCGGGCAGGATGGCGGCGGCCTGCTTCGCCTCCTCCACGGATTCCAACCGCATCGCCATCGCCGTCGCGGTTCCGAGACGCCGTGGATTGGAATTCGTTCCCCGTATTTGGGCGCGGCGCGACCGTCGCACTGTGTCTCCGCACGACGCGGATCAGGAGGGGGCGCACCGTATCATGTGTGGTGTGGCACTGGCACGCGCTCCAGTTCTCGGGGTAGGGGTCAGGGTCGGGGTCGCGTCGCGGCGGCGCGCGTTTGGGCTGGCGCGAACTCCGATGCGGTGCGGGTGGTGGTGGCATTTGTGTGGGTGGCGACTCGAGAGTTGGGTGAGGCTGCAGCCTTGCGTGCATGCTCAGATGCTGCTGCTGTACTATCTCGTCAACGGGGAGGTGACTCGTGAGGCAGGTGCATGTTAGGTTAGAGGCATGCCGTACGCCTGCGTGTGGAACGGCTTTCGTTGAGCTCGGAATGAAAAGAATTCATAGTTCCGGCGTGTAAAAGCTTTGATCCGGTACTTAACTCTTGATTTGGGCTGTTATACAGTTGGTTTCTGCGGCTGATAAATGTTGTTTTGTTGTGAAAAAATATTATTATTATACTATGGCTAATATGTTCAAGCAAATAGGAGTATAGGATGGTAAATTGGTAGACCAAATTATGTAAAATTTGAGGTTGAACACAAACAGGGAGAAAATGATCGGGTTGTTCGACTGATGGTTTTTTGCGACCTTAATGTTGTTTTGGTGTAAGAGAAAAATGTTGTACTATAGTAATTGGTTTGGTTGTGTTGTCTATCTTGATTTGCAACCTGAATCCTGATCTCTCTCTCGTTTCTCCTTGCGGGAAAATTTATTCATCCTAAAATTTTGCATGAATATGTGATTTTCATCATCTATCCATTTAGATTTTGGTTAAATTTTTCAAGCATCTTTTTGATGATTTTTAATGGGAGCACATGCTATGGGTTCTCGATACATACCTTGCACACAGAACCTTTCTTCATTCACCACCGCCAGGTATTACTGAACTTCTAAAAAGGAGGCACCTTCTCCTAATTCATTCATACGATTCTTTCTCGTTAACTGATGGGAGTGTGGACCTTCAGATTAGATTCCTGCTAATTCATTCCTCTGATTCTTAGATTCCTGCTAATTCATTCCTCTGATTCTTAGATTCCTGCTAATTCATTCCTCTGATTCTTTTCCCGCTAACTGATGGAAGGATTAAGAAGCGATGGTCCTTCTGATTGGACTCAACAGTCTCTCTTGGGGTTAAACCACTGGACAAAGACAAGTGTACGGAAAGTCCTCAGAGATCGAAAGAAGGATTCAACAGTTCCTCTAGGGGTTAAATCAATTGGACATTTGACACTTTAATGATGGACATATTTTTCCAGTGCATCTTCCATTTTGGAGTACTGGTACTTTTCTGTTTGATGTGGCCTGTTAAAGTTTTATCTTACTAGAATTTTACAGTATATTATCTTCAAACAAACCAAGAAAATACAGGGTAGTCATAATGATCCTAGAGAAAAATTCCTCCTGATCCAGGGTCAGTTTACTGTACAAAGCAATACAGGTTTGTGTATAATGCACAAGCATGGGGGGCACTGTGTACGTCTGCATCCACCAATCTGAGCCCATGCCTCCAAGCGTGTAATCCTACAATGATCTAATATCAAAATTACAGACGGCACCTCTTCAAGCACACATTCATCAACCAAAACCGAGAACAGTAGGCGCTAGCTCTAACAACGGCTCTAATGCACTTGGAGCAAACTTCCGCGCAAACAAGAAGCACATGGTTGAGTTCTTGTTATTGTATAGACATGTCCGTCCCTTTTGGACCCTCCTCAGGAATTCCTCTGTGATATCACCCCTGCCAAACGTGGCTGGATGTGCACCACCTCTTGACCAATCCACCCAAGTAACACTTCTGTTAGCCAGGCTGTTTGGAGCTTCAATGGTCAGCATTGTAGGGAAGTAGTGCTCATCAACATAACAATGGGGCCTGCAGAACTCCTTGAATTTTGGATAATAGACTGTGTCCTTCACAATTTCGATGGCAAGCTCTCTGTGTACTTCGAACCACTGTGAACCTTTGCGCCATTGGTCAAGTTCAACCTCAGGGGTCATATTCCAGTTGTATCTTCCCCGTCCATATGGTCCAGGATCATCAAACGCCATGAGAAAGCTTTTGTTCGAATTCTGGAAGTATCTGTATGTTGTATTGAAATCAAATATAGGAATGCACGACTCAGACACAAGCACAAACCATTCATTGGATATATCCAGCAAAGCGTTGGCAAGTAGGCGTCTCTCAGCATCACACATAGTCATCTGACCCCATTCTGCGACCTGTAAGCAGAACACAAATCAAACAAATACTTTCAGGGTATCTCAAAATCAGGAAGCAGAAGAAATTATTAATTGGCCAATGGATCAAATGATATGACACATGATTATGCTGTATAAGATGGTTCATATGGTTTACATCTACCATCGCCGTAAACCTGTCAATAACTATGAAGCCCACAAGAGACACCTATAGACTATAGCCAGTGGTTTTTACACACTTAGTCAAGGTACATGTGCCACTTAGTCTTGAAAAACTCCAGAACATGCTGAATTCCACAGCTGAATCTTCCCAAAACCAAAACCACACAGCATTTCCGATGACAGTAGTCAATGCTCTACAATGAGCACCCATTTTACTCTGGTTAAGTTTGACTTCAAATACAAATGTATTGTGATGAAAGAAAAACAGCAATCTAATCTACAAACTCTTTTGACTTTTATTAAGGTGCAGATCCATATTAAGCTGAAAAAGACTGGCTTTGATACTAGGTCCGGATCTGGACATATGATTGGCAGTGCAATGAATCTAATTTGCATCATATATCAATGGAGGGTACTAGCAATTATTCTACTTACAGAGACATAGCACAAAATTCAACAAAGGTTGGACCCATGATACCCTTTGGTTAGCAAAGAATCTGTTCAAATTTGATCTGACTGTTTTCAGTTTGACTTCAATCACCAACACACAACATTTGCACTGTCATAAGCATGGTAAACACAAAAAGATCAAGCTGAATCCCCTCCAGGGGATTCCTCGGCGCATCATTCACAGCTTCCTTACTTGCAGTAAGTAGGCCCGTATAATAGGACTATCGTTATGAATGTTATTTGTGAAATTCCTTAAAGTACAAATTACAGGAAACGTAAGCTCATACTTCTCAGTACCCAACTTGTCAGATACTCAGATTACAAGCAAAATTTTTGTTAGTGCACCTCAAGTTACAAATATGGCACCAAAGGGCATTTCTTTTTGCTGTCATTCCATCTAGATCATCACAAGTGAGCAGAACTACCAACCACGACCTGCCGAAGTGAAGAAAAGCATGAGGGAGGTGAGCTAACCTTACTGGGAATTTGGCGCCGATAGAAGACGGATTCAGAGGTGAAGTTGGCATGGTAGGATGGCAATGCGTGCACGTAGATGGAGTAGCGCCCCTCGTGCCCACGGAAGAATCGCTCCCAGAGCGGCGCGAGCGGCAACGGGCCTCGCGTGAGAAACATGAAGGCCACCTTGGGCACGCGGCGGAACGGGTACCCGCGCACCCGCGGAGCGAAGGACGCGCGCCAGAGCAGCTCCTCGTCCGTCATCGCGTGCTCTACGCGCGCCGGGGGCCGCGTCCACCGCTCCAGCCCCTCGGGCTCCTCCTCCGCGGCGGAGGAGCCACCCAGGCACGGGCGGAACAGCGCGGGCGCGGCCGCCGCCACGGCGTGCCGCGCCATGTACATGCCGACGGCGGACAGCCCCACGCCCAGCAGAAGGAACCCCAGGAACACCTTGAGCATCCCCGTGGGCAGCACCTCCCCTGCCCCGCCGCCTGCCGCGCCTCCTTCATGTCCTCCATGGACGCCACACGGGCCTGCATCGCGGCGCTCGCGATTCGCGACTGACTACAATCTCGCGTCAGTGGAATCTACCAGATTTGAGCTCGAGTCTGGCATATCTCCAGCATGAGGCCGGATCGAGCGCGCCAAATCGAGTGGCGGCACGTACCAGATCTGGTCCGGGTTTGGCGGACCGGCGGTGGTTGGGTGGTGCGAGCTGGGTAGCGGGCGGCGGTGCTGCTGGTGGTGGTGGTGGTGGTGGGGGGTTGGAGTGGGGGCGCCTCGGGGTCAGGGATCCAGGTGACGTGTAGCGTCACGGCCTCACGGGTGTGCTCTGCTCACCTAGCAACAGAGGAGATGCAATCGAATGGACCGATGAGCCTGGTTTACAACAGCAGTGAAGGCACCTTGTCGTCGGTGTAGTCTGGGACTGGGAGGCGGTGTATGAGCCGGGTTCATAGGTTTTGTGAGAAAGCGATTTGCGTACTCTAACTACGACGGAGTATAGTACTCGTACCGAAGAGCTGACAGAAATGCCTTCGTCAGTTCATTGACTGATTCCCGCGGGCATGGTGAGCGGTTCCGGTGGTGCTGGATCCGCTGGTACAGCCAAGATGAACTAGAATAGAAAATTTTAGAAGCTAGGAAATTCTTAAAACGTGAAAATATTTACATACAAAAATATAATAAACATTATTTATAAAAAAAAAAAATAATCTGTTGCATTTCGTGGAGGAGAATTGTGCTATTGGTGGCCCCACAGTATACTTGGACGGTGGCTCCGCTATTGGTATATTCAAGGCTCTATTTGAGAAGGCTTCTCTAACTTCGATTCTATGTTCGTGCTACACAAATCATATTTTCTCTTGACTAGTCCTTGATTTGGATGAAAGAAAGAAAAAAAAAAAACTCGATACCATAGTGCTTGCTATGGTGACTTTGGAGAACTGGAGCTCATGCCAAATGCCCCTGATCACATATATTCTGGTTGGTCAACTCATTAAGTTTTGGTTTCAAACACTTAAATTTCTCTTTTCTTATATGAAATTAAATTGGTCCCTGAAAAATTATTGTATAGTTTGTGTAAAATTCCTACAATTCAAATGGGTTCTAAATGTGAAGACTTCTTGGGGAGCGTGGTGTGTTATTCAAAATAACTCAAAATTTTCAATTGAGTTCTACGCCATAGCCAGGTCAACCAAAACTATCTTTACAATTGTTTCATGTATTAGGCTGACATTTCAATAGTTGAGGTTTCAAACTAGGCATTTTTCATAATTTGAGTTATGAAATTAAACAATATGTGTATGTGTGTTAATGTTTGTGATGGTAGGTGGTAAAGTGTTGTTGTGATAGCGTGATTGTTGATCCAAATATAAGTGATATAAACTCTGGTTAGATTTATTATGGTGAATTCAAATCTTCAATTTATAGGTGCATATTTTTTTCATGATTTTTAGAATTTAATAGTGATATTCTCTTGGTGATAGATGATGTGCTCATGATCGTTAACTTTAAATTCTGATGCATAAGTCTTTTTGGGTATGGCTATAGGGTTAGGGTTTACGTGTATGGGTTCATATAGGTAAGTGATGGAGGAGGGTGACGATGTGATTGTCATTTCTGATATGGATGGTTTGATTTTGTTGGGGATGGCAATATATGAGGTGAAGATCTTTTTACAACATAAAAACAAAAGGAAGACTGTTATTTGGTGCGGTAAAAATTTTCGCCTCACTTTTTCACCCCCACCATGGGATCCCACACCCCTTCCCATGAGTCTCCTCACATGCAATCTATATTTGGCAACACCCAATCAGCGTTAGCGGAAACATGCCAATAATATTAGGCAACCACCCAATCTCCTCACATGCGATTTATATTAGGCAACCACCCAATCTTGTGATCTCACGTCCCCTCCCCCCGCATGCGGTTTCCTTCCCCGCCCGATCTCTAGTCCTTGCGGACGACGACGCCCACACCTCCCGCCCGCTAAACGCTGTGGAGACCTCGCCTCGACGCGACAACGCCCCCACACCGCATCTACCACTCCCACCCCGTAACTCGCCGCATTGCTTTGCCGCAGACGCGCCCATTTCGACCGCGGCCGTCTTTCTCGCGCCCGTTCCGGGCGGGCGTGACGAAGCCCTGCATCGAGACCTAGCCGAGTCGACGGCCATTGTCGCCTGCCCGCGTATGACCACCATAGCGACACTAGGGAGGTCGTTGTGATCACCTCGCGACATCATCCCTGTTGTTTGCGGTCAGTTACCTCCGCCGCTCCTCCAATCCATTCCTTCTGTGGCACGGTAAGCCGCCGCCTCCCCGGAGTCTCCCTGATCTCTCAATGGAAGCTAAATAATGTCTGTTTAGGACTTTCCCAAGCCATGGCGGGCTCTGCCACATTCAACCTCACCGCCAGCTACTCCGGCACCAAGCCCAGCAAGCTGTATGGCGCCCCACATACCTCACCCTCCCGTGGGTACGCGAGGTGTACCCGCAGCGCGCCCGCAGGCGTGCGGGCCGCCATGACCGAACGAAGCAAAGCGCCACCAAGCGGATGGGATGCACGTTCTTCACTTGTTAGCTTGGTGACATCATATGACATCATGTACATGCAATATGGCGTTTTCTGTAGAATAATAAATCTGAAAATACAATAGAAATACACATATACTTGAAATGAATTCGTCAAATTTCTGTTAGTTCGTTACAACTCCCCTTCAAATTATTTACCTTTCTTGATATAGTTTTTCACATTAAGATACACTCTTATTCTAATCGGTTTATTTGTCGGATAAGAGTGATAGAATAATGATGAGGTTGATCGAATGTTAACAAATGCTTTCCCGTTCTAAATAATATGTTGAAAACATATTCAATTCCATGTAGTAGTTCATAATGTCATTTTAATATTATTGTTTAATTTTATAGTATTGTTATCTTATCATGCGATCTATATTTTTTTATATAAAATATTATTATCCCGTAGAACGCATACTAGGCGTTTAACTAGTTAAATAAGAACCACCGATAGATACATTTGATTATCTTGAACATTTTACTTTCATCATCTAATGAAAAAAATGGAAAATCTCATGCAGTCCTTTCAAAAAAATGGAACACAAAGTTCAAGTATGTGATGTATAGTCGACGAGAAAGAGAGAGGTAGAGCGATAATATGCATGGAACTAAACGTTACTGGTACCATTCTGACACTAAGGAAATAATACACACAATCATATATGTCGCCTATGTCTATGAGTCGAGGTTCCTAAGTTATTATGAAATTTTGATTAATCTTTTCGCAAGGACAAATTTGATGTACATGAAAAAAACTACCACCACTTGAGGTAGGGAGCTACGAACATAACGGCAAACCTCTATGTTTTTCATTCTTCTAGTTTCTATGCAAGAATTTTTTTTCCCTATTTCTCCCTTCCAAAGGTGAGCCCCATTTATTTATCATTGTATCAAAAGCTCAATGCAGAATGTACTGTCACGAGTTCAATTAAACAAGATCTTGATAAAAGGATGTTGTTACCCTCAGGTAACTCGTTTGTACAACCCGCTTAGGACGATGAGATTAAATTAGAACGTGTTTTACGTATGAACTTGACCTCATATTATATAGCAATAGATAAAGTAAAATTATAGACAACAGTTGCTTTTTTAACTTTAATTGACGATTAGTACGTATGTTTCAGATCGTAGCCTGCTAAATTTAAAACAAAATAAATTTTTAAAAAACTAGATCGATACTAATTATGTAATATAAATTAATTCTATTTTAATATATAAAGGCCAGCCCACTGATGGACCTCGGACGGAATGTTTCAGATCGTAGCCTGCTTGCTGGATGGACCTCGGACTCCACTGACTGCTGACGCTCACGTGCCACACGCTGCACCCGATCCCGCCGCACCTGCTGCCTCCGCTCGGCACAAAAAGGTTAGCGAGCACAGACGCGACCGCGACCGACGCCACGCGTGCCGCGCCCGATCAGCAGCAAAACCCCAGCCGATGGCCGGTCCTACGGGCGTGACCGTTGCCAAACATCGCAGCTAAACGGCGCAGACTGGATCGGTCTGTAGTTGTAGTTGTAGCCGCACCGCACCGGCCTCTTCTCCTTCTCCGGCTCGCGCGCTCCTTCCTCTCTAGCACAGCCTTCACTGGCCCCGGCGTCCCCAGGGGCCGCGGCGGCGCCGGCCGCCCATGGAGGACGCCTACGCCAAGTCCGTCGCCGAGGTAACGAGCGCCTCCCTACCTCAACCCCGTCCTGCGTTCGTTTGACCTCCTCCCCCCCCCGCCGCCGCCGCCTCTCACGGATCTGGCCTCCCCGCTTCTCGCAGGTGCTGGAGGCGTTCGGCGTGGATCAAACCAAGGGCCCTCTGACTCGCAGGTACTGAACTGGAAGCGTTTCGCCATGTGAATTTCAGTGTGCGTACTGGTGATAATGTGGTGGGGGTGCTGGGGCTGCGCTTATTCGTTTTTGGTTCCGAACGCAGGTGGAGCAGAATGCGAGGCTCTACGGCAAAAACGGTGAGGCTATTTGTCTTTTCTACATGTCTAGGTTTGGCCGATTACAGCGTCACAAACATAAAAACCTGAAAATTGTCAGTCTATACAGTACTCGAGTCATTATGTTAATGCTTTTACCATTTTGGTTGAGTCATGTCTAGTGCATTTTCTAGATAATGGAAAGAAAAATCCAGCTTCCAGACCTCCCATTAAGAACGATAATGACCCAAACAAGTTTATTAAACAAAACTGACTCATAACTCAAGTTGGCGTGTTCATATACAATTACCTTTTGCATTGCATTATTCTAAGTTTGGATTCATACATTTTTGCTGATGACTATCTGATTTGTCTTTGTTGTTTTCATGCATGGACTATCTCCAGTGCTTCCCCAAGAAGAAAGTAAGTTATAGAACCCACTTTTTGTTTTATATGTCTTGAAGTTGCAGTACAATACATAATACCTTTTTTGAACCCACCCGGCAGTTTCACTGCCAATCAGTATTCAATATTTTTGTTATCATTGGAATATAATGTTAATGAGCTTCTCTATCATCTTTGAGAGATGAAGTTAACTCTAATCAATTGCTCTAGCGCTTGTGTACTCTTGGTAGGAAGATACATCATAGCTCTACAAAGTTACTTAAACAAGTTTCTTCCTGTTATTTGTTTGGGTTGCTTGCTGTTGGTATACAACAACAATAGAGCTTTGCTGCTGTTTTTGTATCCCAATTGGAACAGCACTGAACAAATACATATGAAACTTATTCAGATAATGTGGTGCTATTGCTATTTTCTTTCCATTCTATTTACAAATATACCTTTCATTACACATTAGCTGCATGCTACTTACAAGTATAATTACCTTCCTGCTCTGTCATCTTTTATCATTTGATGATGACATGCTCTTGTATGTCTGAGGCACACTTGTTATTTCTGGGATATCGTCTTCTTATAATTTCATTTAATTAAGACAAACTTTTGCTTGGACTTTTGAGGCCACCCTTATTTTTGTGTACCCTATTTTTTTTTTTTCCTTTTTTTCTGATTGTGCTTTGAACTAGCAATTTCCAATTTCATATATGCTTTACTGTTCATATTGTTTTTTGATATGGAAATTACACCCAGGTACTCCTTCTGGAAGTTAGTTTTGAAGCAGTTTGATGATTTTGCTCGTCAAAATATTGATAGCAGCTGCTGTGATCTCGTTCCTTTTGGCCCGAATGAATGGTGAAACTGGATTATCAGCATTTTTGGAACCTTCGGTAAATTGGATACATCCTATGGGTTGAAAATGACCTGCAGGCAACAAATGACCTGACACGTTGATGTTTGCACTGCAGGTTATCTTTATGATACTGGCAGCAAATGCAGCTGTGGGTGTGATTACAGAAGCGAATGCTGAAAAAGCTCTTGAGGTTCTCACTTCTAAACAATGCCCTAATATTGTGTTTAGCTCTGGGGATATTGTTCCTGCTGTATGATTGTTTATTTCCTGCATGTTACAAGATAGTTTGCACAAATGTGATTGATCAGTGGCATTAATATTTGGCCTCCCATGTATCTTTATATCAGCAGAAAATAGAGCTATATTAAATATAGGTGGAACTATGAGGTGATCTAGAATCTACTTTCTTTTTCTGGCCACCTGGGTGTGTTTTTATAGTTTTTTTTTGGCACTTGGGGCTGTAGTCAGAACAGGTTGGTCCTATTTATTAATGTACTATGCTTAGTGCGCATAACTGATTCTTGTATGCATTCCAAAAAAAAAAAACTGATTCTTGTATGCATGCTGTGTCTCAATGTCACATGCTACAGTTAATCACTTTTGTAGCATTCTTTGACTCTAATTTAGCTTGCAATGGGAACTTTTCCACCATCCATGATGACTTATTTATACCAAATCCATAGGAGCTTGGTGCTTATCAAGCTGATATTGCAGCGGTGTTGCGCAATGGTAAGAACTAAAAGCTTTTGCAATTGACTATTGAATTTTATTTGCTAATTCTTGTAAGCTTTGTCAACACTATCTATTCACTTTGTCTCAAAACTATATTTTGATTGGGTAAGTCCAGGGGCCAAAAAGTACCATATGGCTCTGCGTGTGCCATCAAAACTAAGTCCCCGTTTGATTCCTAGGGGATTTTATGCTGGATAAAAAAGTCTCAGAGTCCTAGAATCCCATACAAACAGGCTAGATTCTATTGAATTTCAACATACAAACACAGAATCCAAGGAACACACTAGATTTTCTTCTTATCCTGATTTTGTAATCCACTGGGATTCAATCGGCACCTAAGTTTTAAATGGACCGGCCAACAAATGTCCTAAAACATTTGTTCCCAGAACCCATTTTTTCTAAACTAAATTATTAATCTTGTTATTTTAGTGAAAAAGGTTCCCACAGCGTTTATGTCATCCATGTTCAGCTTATTCTGGCACGCTTCCCCAACATCAAACACAGTGCTTTCAAGAGCAAGCACTGCACCATTGACACAACACAGGTTACTGCAGCCACCCCCAGAACCTGACAATAGTTATTTGTTTGCTCAAAACACCACTTGTTACTTTCTGCTCTCCTTCAGGTCCTACACCTCCAGAGGCCATTCGCGACATGCCATCCAACTGAACTTGCCTTTTAGTTGTCTCCCGCCGTCAATCTCCTGTATCACTGCAGCTCTTCCCATCAAAGCACTGCTACTAATTCAAAACCAGTACCCTTTCTCTCTCCCCCTCCCTCCCACACCTCACAAAATTCAGAAATAATTTGTGACATTCTCTGTTTTTGAGGCGTTCTTGTGGCGCCCGACCCCCTTCTTCAGGCGTTTGTGGCCAGGCCTAGGCGGCGCCATATTCAAATCATAAAAGGCGTTCTAAACTAGAATTTTATATACTAGTTTCAGCACATATATACTGTTCCCAATTCTTGCTAGCTATACACATATATTAGTTCATGCATGAGCATGACAAATTACATCATTGTTTGTCTCTAATAGTCCAGGAACTTAGACTGAAACTTAGACTAAAAAGTCTGAAACTAAAGTACTGGAATCTAAAGCATACTAATTACTAGTGGCTAGTCAACTACACCAAAAGCCATCCAACATGGGTGTTGGACAAGGGTGCAGGACAAAAAAGAGCTAAGTGCAAATCTCTGTTTAGAGAGCAGACAACAGAGAACACACAAATAGAGGGATGTGCACACTACATACAAAATTCAGAGCAAGAACAGAGCACCTGGGAACAGATTAGGAGCTAACGAAAGCGAAGGCATGCATGCATCATACTATTTTTAAGAAAAGCGAGCACATGCGAGAGGAGGCATGGATGGACAGCACGAAGGCATACAACGCATACTATATTTAGAGAGCAGAGTACATGCAGATATTAGAGAGCAGAGTACATGCGGACATCGACTTCAGCATCCGCGGCATGCGTATGGGCGCCCCGCCCGACGCCATTCTAAGAATAAGGCGACGCCCAGTTCGCCTAAGCGGGACGCCATACGACTTCGAGCTGCGGCGTCTTGGGCGCCTGAGCTGCATGTGCACGCCTTATTAGCCTAGACGACGCCTAGGCTTAACGCAGCAAGCGGCCTTGCCACACAACATTAAAAATAATTTCTCATCCTCAGCACATAAAAGACAGGACATATATTCCACTTTTCAGTTTTATAGTAGCTAATTATCTCTAGTAAGCAGCCTATTATTATCCAGGAACCAAAGATATACATGCACTAGGGGATGTACCATTATCTTCCACACAACAGGAGTGTAAAAGTGGTAGCAACCTTCTAAAGCTAATTACTGCATATAGACTGTACATAGTATTTTCCTTTATAATCACAATTCCAGATATAGCATCACCATCATTCTAAAATTATTTGTATATATTTAGTCAGATGTTTAGCTGATTAGCACATTTATCAATGTTAATCCTGTAGGTTGCTTTTTCTATACTTCCAGCAACAGAACTTGTTCCTGGAGATATAGTTGAAGAAGTAGGAGGTACTGTCAATTGCTCATCTGATGATTTTCTTGTAGTACTATATTAATATTTTCCTGATATTGTTTCATTTGTGCTTTTTCCTTTTTTTTTGTGGATAAGTCGGTTGCAAAGTTCCGGCTGACATGAGAATGGTTGAAATGTTAAGTCACCAATTGCGTGTTGATCAAGCAATTCTTACAGGTACTCCTTTTGTTTTCTTGTGCCATCTGCTCATTCGCCCTAATATGAATTTTGAAGCCTTTTAGTTTAATAGCATAATTGTGAATAAGGCCATTCTATTTTAGCATTCATATATGTTCTTTCACTGTTTGGTTTTAAAATTTAGTATCAACCATTGGCTCCGATGAAGACATTTTATGGTAAGAGTTAGGTGGAAAAAGTACTGTATCGACTAAATTATTCACCACTTTAAACATTCTTCTTGAACATTTCCAGTTTATCAATAGCTTCATTGTTAAAAACATGGTTATTTGCCATATGCCATAGAATCATTAATTGATCTTCTGGAGCTCCTGGTGAGAAGGTGTATCTGTCCCTTTTCCTTGATGAGCATGTGGTTATAGAGCAATCTGTACGAATTATAAGCTGCACATAAATATCAGTTACTGAAAATATAGTTTCTTATTTCTTACTACTGTTGTGGATTTGTGGTTTGACTAGGAGAAAGCTGTTCAGTGGCAAAAGAGCTTGAGTCAACTCCAGCAATGAATGCTGTCTACCAGGACAAAACAAACATTCTTTTTCCGTAGCCGAACCATACTGGTAGTGCCATTTAAGGAGCTTAATTCAATGGAACTGGAACTTCATTATGATCATAAATTCATGCATGTAATATGATAACTTATACCACATAGAAGTTTCCAATTTTCATTTGAAAATTTATAAGATCCATATATTATGGATAAAAGCAAACAAGTTAGATTACCTTTGATTCATCCCCATTTATTTGATTTTTGGGGAGGTCTTTGCATGATCATGATCGATTTCTGAAACTGTAGTGAAGCAGCAGCAGTACAGAGACCTTATATACACAATATTAGTTTTTGGTTTAATTTGATCCATGCCATTATAACTGTCACGATTCTGGGTTCTACCACTACTATTCATCTATCTGTAACCGTGACATTACAATATTTTTGAAATTTGGATCAATGCCACGCTGTAAGTCTGGGGCACTGTTTGACTATCTTTGGGCTATGGTATTTTGTATGGATGAAAATACCTGTGAACCACTTGCTCTCTTCTTCCTCACACCATCCTCGAAGTCTGGCCATGATAACAAAATCTCTTGGATGAGATGGCTGCTAGGGACAGAGCTTAGCCATATGCTCTCGGTTAGGCTGGCATTTTTCCATGGACTCCATGCAGCTCCAGAGCTTAGTGTCCACGCTTGATGGCCAGCAGTCCCGCACGTCCGCGCCGCCCTGCTTTCTGGCCTCACTGCGTGTCAGGTCTGGAGCCTTGCCGCGTTACCCCGTGTTCGCCGGTCACCGGCCCCATGCGCGCTACGCCACCTTGCTGCCTGCACTACATGCCAGCCTTGCTGTGTTGCTGGCTTTGCTGAGCAGCGTCTGCACGTTAACCTGGTGTCGGCGTCATGCTACCACTTGCTGGTTCTGCTGTTTTGACTGTGCATGAGTTGAAGCCGAGAGCTGGAGGGATCTTCGAGGGGTGGTGTAGCTTTGCCGTTGGGAGAGACGTGGCGGCGGCACGGGTTATCCCTGAGCCCTGGCAGCTGGAGCAGGTGGAGGCTGGCCATGGGAGTAGGGGCAGGAGGCAGACACTAATTATGAGTGAGCAGACGGGCGGGGCTCAGGTGGTAGGGAGGGGGTGACACATGGGGCGCAGGTCAGTGAGTGGAGGGAGATGGGAGTAGCAGAGGCATTTTGGTCCATATGAGAATACAATTGCTTGTAATGGGCCAAATATTGTACTAAACGTATAAAGTGGCATATTTCAGGTACATGAAATCTTGTGGTGGCATGATTCCTTACAGATGAATAATAATAATGGTAGAACTCAGAAACATGACAATTGTGATGGGATAGATTAAATTAACCCTAGTTTTTTCTTGAGTTCCTGGTAATTGTGCTGAAATGATATTTGAATATGCACATTCTAAAACACCTTATTATCCTTTTACTCCCAACTTTTGTTGCCTCCTCTGAGAATTCTATGTTTGTGCTGTTGTTGTTTCCCAGGGCACTGTTGTTGTAGCTGGTAGAGCAAGAGCAATCGTTATTGGGGTTGGTTCTAATACTGCAATGGGAAGTATACGTGATGCTATGCTAAGAACAGAGGATGTAAGTAATCGAACACATATTTCTTCTCATTTACATCTTCAGTGAGAATTGAACTATGCTATTAACTTCATTCTAACTTTACCTTCCTTTAATGTTGCAACTAGTATGCCTATTTGTACTTTGATTAATTGTAGCCTCCCCCCCTGATTTATATGATGATTATTCTGCTCACAGTTAAAATCCTCACAATATTACAGGAAGCAACACCGTTGAAGAAAAAAGCTTGATGAATTTGGTACTTTTTTGGCAAAGGTGATGATGGTCCTTTCAACAAGTTGTGAGTTGTTGTTTTCCTTCCAAAACTAAGAAATACTATGGCATGGAAATTTAGCACTGAAGTGGTCATTGAAACATTTTATGTATCGAGTATCTACTATTGAGAGACTGATGACATTATACAATCCAAGCAGCCTTGGTGTAATGTTTTTTCCTGGATCTTAATGTAAAACTTATCAGTAGAAGCTGCAGTGTCAATGCACAGTGATATTGTTGTAAAATATTATAGTGTCACAGAGAGAAATGAAATATTTATTCTGTCGAACGTGGGTCCCTGCATTTATTCCAGACAAATTGTGCAGTTCAAATGCCTTTTCAAGCTTCTCCATAATATAATTTTCTTTTCAGGTGATAGCAGGGATCTGCATACTTGTTTGGGTTGTAAATATTGGACATTTCCGAGATCCTTCTCATGGTGGCTTTGTTAGGGGTGCCATCCACTATTTTAAGGTATGCTGTTTCTCCTATGTTTCAAGTTACATTTCTGTAACATTCAATCAGTGTGGGTTAATCTCTCGTCTAGCATGTACTATCTTATTTATTAGGTTGAACACTTGGAAATTATGCTGTAAAAGTGTGTGTATGTGTGTCTGCTTCCAGGATACATTATTTGGCCTTAGTATATATTAGTGATTCCAAGCTGTGTGCAGTATGCCAACTTCTCCTGAGTTACACTGGTTAGACCATTGAAGTATGGGGGTTGATGAAACCCCTGTCACCAGTTGATGGTGAAGGCTGGCACAAACTTCTTATGGGCATAACCAGGGGAACTTCTCTCCCCCCTGGTCGGGTCTAAGATGTGTGCGGTATGGTTTTATAAGATAATTACATTTAAAGGGAACCAAGGATGTCTTCTCATCATTCTCTTTGTTATTTTTTTTTTTTTATCTGAGTTACACTGGTTAGACCATTGAAGTATGGGGGTTGATGAAACCCACCAGTTGATGGTGAAGGCTTTTTTTAACCAGGGGAACTTCTCTCCCCCTGGTCGGGTCTAAGATGTGTCGGTATGGTTTTATAAGATAATTACATTTAAAGGGAACCAAGGATGTCTCATCATACTCCTTTGTTAGTTTATTTCCAGTTTATTACCAAGTCAACTGACCCTGTCAAAAATCTTCTTCTCACCTTTTATATTTTTGTGACTATTAAATGGCAATGCACTACACGTTATGCATCTTAAAAAAATTATCATCAGAGCTGCTGATAAATTATTCATCGCTATAGCACACCATTTTAGTTGATTTTGTAAATTACCGCCCCAACTGTGGGTGTATGGTTACGTGACTCATCCTTACTCATTTTGCGTTTTGCTCCTAATATTGTTTCTCAAAGCATGTACTCTCTGTTGTTTTTTCATTTGATAGGTAGTTGTTGCTCTTGCTGTCGCGGCTATTCCAGAAGGTCTCCCAGCTGTGGTAACAACGTGAGTTTCCTGTGAACAATTCTCAGTTGTCCCAAGATCATGTTTCCTTAGATGTGGTGTCCTACTCTATATTCCATCCACATTGAAGTAAACCTCATAAATCATTTGTTTGTTTTTCTTCTAGGTGCTTAGCTCTTGGTACCAAGAGAATGGCTCGCTTGAATGCCATTGTTAGGTCACTTCCCTCTGTAGAGACGTTAGGATGCACAACAGTTATTTGCAGTGACAAAACTGGTACTCTTACAACAAACATGATGTCTGTGTCAAAGGTGCTGCGTTTCTCTTTAATTTAGCTGTTTCCATTATGTTATTCTTGTTGCATATACAGGTTCTGTGTATGACATGTAGCTGAAATACGACAGGTAATTAAAATTATTTTCATGCACACCTTATAAAGTGTTTTTATCACAGGTGTAAGCAGCAGCGGTCTGTGCACCAGAGACCAATGACTGATGAGTACTCCATTAGTGGAACAACATTTGCTCCTGATGGTTTTATTTACGATGCTGGTGGGTTGCAGGTAAATAGCATATTCTCTAGGTTCCATCAATTTCTGGGGTTCTCATAGTGCAAAAAATCTAAAAACCTGCATTATTGAACATAAGTTATGTTCTCTTCAATTTATGGAGAGAAAAGTGCTTGCATTTTATAGAAGGAAACACCTAGCACCTGAAATGACCCATCACACGCTCTTGGAGATTTTAGCAGTTTGTTCAGAGAAGCCCAGTTTCATCAATGAATGATTTTCATTAGGGAAACAGAACAGAGTATGATTGGTAGTGTATGTCATGCCGACAATTGACAAAGCCTACCCTACCACTTGCCAGTGTGCATGTGAAACACTCCAGCGCTATCTTAGCCACTTGTTACACCACCTATGTTATTACACAAGTATAGATGCAGTTCTCTTTTGGATTTAGGGTTTTAGAACTAATTAAAGGACTTTCATCTGTTGCAGTTTAGAGTTTCCTCCTCAATCACCATGTCTCCTCCATCTTGCTATGTGCTCAGCTCTTTTGCAATGAATCCACTCTACAATACAATCCTGATAAAAATCTTATTTAAAAAAATTGGAGAGTCCACTGAAGTTGCTCTCCGTGTGCTGGTGGAGAAGGTCAGTTACTGCATATTTATAAATATCTGTGCACTTTTTCTTTCACGGGATTTATGAACTTCATTTAAATTTTAATGTTCATTTCATACATTACTTTTTAGGTTGGTCTTCCTGGTTTTGACTCAATGCCTTTCAGCCCTCAACATGCTAACTAAGCATGAACGTGCATCATACTGCAACCACTATTGGGAAAATCAGTTTAGAAAGGTTATTACTCTCATCTTGTTTGAATTGCTATATTTATTTTTTTGTTTCTGAATACACAGGAGAGCTGCATATCTTTATATTAAGAAGAAAAAATTGCTATATTTCTTCTGTACTGAAAGGTTTATATTCCCTTAAAGAATATCTTGTGAAAATCAGTTTAGAAAGGTTTATATTCCCTTAAAGCTCATCATCATTTGTATTTTCTTATGGGAACATCTTTTTGAATATTTAGAAAGTCAGAAAATGACTCCTTTAGTAAATAGGCAAAATAAAACAAGAAGTTTCGAATGACTTTCTAGTCACATCGTTATAACTTCAAGGTTTTCAAATGCTGCCTGGGAACTTCAGGTTTGATGAATACATTTGGCATCTTAATTGCCCGTCCCTCTGCACCTTGGTCACTAGTCCCTACCAAGCAAGCACAGTTCCTCAAATGCATAGACAACTGATGGGATTAGTAGACCAAGCAAGCACAGTTCCTCAAATGCATGGACAACTGATGGGATTAGTAGACCATATGGTATTACTGACACTGCTCTCATTGTTCATTGTCTGTTTTCTGATTTTTTTATTAGATATCTGTTCTAGACTTCTCCCGAGACCGCAAAATGATGAGCGTCCTCTGCAGTAGAAAACACCAAGAAATTATGTTTTCAAAAGGTGCCCCTGAAAGTATAATGGCCAGATGCACACATATATTGTGCAATGATGATGGTTCTTCGTACCATTGACTATGGACATTCGTAATGAGTTGAAGCTAGATTTCAAAGGTTAGCCTTTTCATATGTTTATGTTATCTGTCTTAAGGCATGCTACCTTCTTTTTACTGAATCTTACTATAATAGTATAATATGGAAATATCCAATTCATATCAATGTAGTTAGTTTCTTCTTAATATGATGATACACAGCTCTCTTTGCATGTTAGCGAAAACAAAATATCAACGTAGTTAGTAATACTTTCGTGTTCGAGAAAAAAGTTAGTAATACTTCTGACACTTTGGCAAGGGACCTTGATTATTTTCTCCTTGGGCTAAACTTGTTGTTTTGATTGATTGTTCTGTTTTCATGCACTTGTAAACTTTGTTTAGATTGATACTGTAAAAACATATATTATACTTTTAGGCTGTAGTATAAATATGCTAAATGCTCCCGAAACTCTAGTTTTGCAGGGGAAAGACACACTAAGGTGCTTAGCATTAGCATTAAAACGGATGCCAGCTGGTCAACAAAGTATTTCTTATGGTGACGAGGCCAACCTCACATTTATAGGATTGGTATGGTTTATCATTCTCCTTCTGTTTCCTCTCTTCCTTTGTTTTCTGTTACATTTTTCTTCTTGCTGTAGTGTGTTTTGCCTTTAGTTTCTGTTGCGTATGATATTAATTTAGCTATTGATGAAACCATTTTCTTTTTGGTACTTGTTTAGGTTGGGATGCTTGACCCACCAAGAGAAGAAGTTTGGGATGCTATCCACTCTTGTATGTCTGCGGGGATCCGTGTTATAGTTGTTACTGGGGATAACAAGGTTGGTGAAATCTAGGCTTACCTTTTTGAGTACTTTTGCTACTGGTGAGAAAATTAATACACACTCTATTAGTCTACAGCAGAATCTCTGTGTCGGCAAATTGGTGCTTTTGAGCACTTGAATGACTTTGCAGGGTATTCCTATACAGCATCGGAGTTTGAAGTATTGCCTCCTTTGGAAAGGGCAAACGCATTACAAAGGATGGTTCTGTTTTCAAGGTGATCTCATATAATTTTCTTCTCGATAAGTCAGGACAGCTATTCCTTTGAATGGTCCTGAATTGTGAAGCTAAAAGGACAAGCAGAATGTCAGGAATTATTTTGGTGGATGAAAATGCTTGACACATCGCCCCAGATCATCGCTAGCTTTTGACTGGGTTTGAATTTTGAAAGCTATAAAAGCTGAGTGCACAATAACATAAGGGTTTTGCTATTTACCAAACCAGAGCAGTCATGATGGCCAAATTCTCATGCAATCTGGCGCTTGCTGATTGCACGTGCATTAGACAAGGGGCATGTAAATGGTGAAAGATTAGCTATGATCACACAAGAGAATAATCTAAAACAAATATAATAGTGGCCCGGTGTCTACAACGTATGAAATAGATCAGTTTTTTTTCTTGTTCTTGTTAATGTTCACATGCCTACGGCACTTCTTGTTTCAAGGAAAGAGAACATAGTGTACTTGAAAAGTTTCTGGTTAAAAATGGGAACAAGAGGCTACTTCTTGTACTGTGCATTATAGTTTGCTTACCAGTGTACAGGCTGTGAGAAAATAAATTTTCTTTTTTCAATTCAGAATTTCATCATGTCTGGTTGAAGAGGATTTTTGTTTCTCAATTTCGACTACCTAAGCAAAAGATTTTTGATTCTTACTTTGCTGGCCACCATAACATACCAGAACCACCTTCGGATATGAAAAAAATGAGACCTAGCAGCAGCCTCAACATTGGGTTGAATCTGGATGTTTCTGATAAACGACATGGGGCAGTTACTCATAATTGATGTTGAACTTTGTTTTAAAATGTGTAATGATATAATATCATATAGTGACGTTCTCAATTCTTTACTTTCAATTGTCCTTCACTAAGCTGATAATTTATACTGGATGGTGCAGAGTGGAACCTTCTCATAAGAAGATGCTTGTTGAAGCCTTGCAAACACATAATGAAGTGGTAAGCTAACATTTATATGTGATACCTATCATAAACCACCCTGTCGTTCTTCTTTATTCATCAATGATGGGATTGGAGCATTGTACCTAACAAAACTTGGTGGCATGTATTTCTTTAAGGACACTTCTGTCCATTAGGGTTTCTTTTTAAACATTGCGTAGGTCTTATTATGTAGCTCATACACTGTTTATTATCATTATATGGTTGATATGCCAAATTTACTTTAAGGGGCAATTAACTTATCCCAGTAATGACATGGCAAACTCCAACGGTCCAACCATCATTCGACATACTAAATTGTATTTTTATTTTCACGCATAAGGTTGCTATGACTGGAGATGGTGTCAATGATGCACCTGCACTAAAGAAAGCGGATATAGGAATAGCAATGGGATCAGGAACTGCAGTTGCAAAGGTATTAAAAAGTAAAATACCCCCCCCCCTCCCCTCTTCCCGTTGTAAAACTGGCTCCTAAGGCGCTAACATGGCAGTATGACGTAGACACACACAAAAAAACCGGTCCATTTTCTCCAGCCAACTACAGTAGAAAGTGAAAATGAAGGCTATACTCTAAATGCCTCCTCATTGTTACTAACCTTTGGGATTTGAGAAGATGATCACTCCAGTAGATGGAGATTGCTATATCTAGAGAGCCCCATGAGCCGTATGGGCCTATAGTAGTGATGGGCCTTTATACACTCAATACCTTGAGGAGCTGTGTCACCTTCAAGGGCGCCTGGCATACATCAGGTGATTCATTGCGATATTTTGCAGGAAAAATACAACCTTTTACAAGTCACTAAAAATACATTCCATTCTTTTTGGGGATGAAAACTGCCACTAAGACCCAAATGGCATCAAAAGCTGTCTCCTCAACCAGCCAGTCCTGGCTGTGCCAACTCCAAGGAGCTTGTACAGTAGACTATCTCTTTGGATGAATCTCTTGGAGTATTGGCACAAAGAGAACGCTCTCTACCTTAGTCGCGGTGCTTGTAGAACCTGAGCGTACATACTCTCCTGTAGAAAGTCATTTGCACCAGCTAATGAAAACATTTTTGTATTTTATTTACGTTGTGATGAATATTTGCTGAGTCTATCTAAATAGCCTTTGTGCATTGTGTCTCAGCAATTGCCAACTGAGTGAAGCTCCATAACGGTTGTTTCATGTATTTAATCACTGAATGCACTTGTAATGTTTCTCCATCTCAGAGTGCTTCAGACATGGTTTTGGCGGATGACAATTTTGCCACGATTGTTGCAGTAAGATTATTTCTCATTGCATGATATACAAATAATGAGAACAATCGGCTATTATTTTCAGTTGATGATCTTTATCCAAATCCTATTCTACAAATTGTTCATAGGCTGTTGCGGAGGGAAGAGCCATATATAATAACACGAAGCAGTTTATCCGGTACATGATTTCATCAAATATTGGGGAGGTGGTTTGTATTTTTGTGGCGGCAGTGCTTGGCATGCCTGACACACTTATACCTGTGAGTGTATACTTTTATCTCTTTTTGTGTTTATTTACAAACTATTGTGATAACGATCTTCATAAATGTTGTATGCCACATTTTTATCATGTGCTGTGCTAGAGTTTTTTCCCCTTGGGTTTATGTTGACCTGCTCCACCATAGGCAAACCACATGCCTATTTGCAGACCCTTTGTGAACACCCGTTTCATTTTTTGTTGTGAATTTTTCTGCTTTTTATTTATGGATGCAAATTATGCTTAACCTTTTCATCATTGCTTTGCAGGTCCAGTTACTCTGGGTGAACCTTGTTACTGATGGATTGCCTGCAACTGCTATTGGCTTCAACAAGCCTGATGGCAACATCATGACAGTCAAGCCTCGAAAGGTAATAAACAACTAAAAATTTGATTGTGCACCTGACTATCTGAGTCTATCAATAGCTATCTATGATTTCATGCTGGTAGCTTTTGCTTAAACTTTTGTTGAAACTGTGTGTTAACAGATGTTGTATCGGTACTCAATTAGTCAAGTGAGCAGCAGCATTATAACACACTTACTGAGACTTTTTATTTGCACCTGAAATTCTTTGGCTACAAGAATACTGCTGTACCTATTTGTGGGATTTGCATTAAGCAAATCCTTGTATCTATGAGACTGTAGATTTGCTAATCACTTTTTTTTTTTTCGAGATCACGCCCTTCGGCGCGTTTTTCATTAAGCAGAGTAAACACAAAATAAAGTCACAACAGCAGTTCAGACAAAAGCTAGGTAACCCAGGTTACCAGCCGCACCTACATTCTACTGGATACATGAAAGGAAATTACATAGTGTGGATTAGTGCGACTAAGAATAGAAAAAACACACAGCAATCAGCGCACAAGCTGTCGAAGCGCCACGAGACGCTTGAAGCCCGCCACACACCAGGCGGTGCCTTCCTCCTTGATGTCATTAGCCAACTCTGTCGCCGTTCTAGTGCTGCCACCAAAAGTTCTGGAATTTCGTTCCTTCCACAGTCTCCACCCAACCAACAGGAATAGGGAGTCAAAACCTTGTCGCAACGGCTTCGGCAAAAGCTTCCTCATTTGTAGCCACCATCCTATAGCCCCAACCTGCTGCAAGTTGATTAGGTTATGCAGGTTTAAGCTTAGCAAGCAGATATGCCATACTTCTCTGCTATAACTGCAACCAAGGAGGATGTGATCCATGGTCTCCGGTTCTTGGTCACACATGACACAGATATTGGAATCCTGTAGACCGTGCCTGAATCTCCTATCCGCTGTCCAACATCTATCATGCAAAACGAGCCAAAAGAAGAACTTGACCCGTGGAGGCGCAGAGACCTTCCACATCTCCTTGGCACCAAGCATCCTTGTAGAGCCAATGAACATGGCGCCATAGGCAGAGGCGGCCGAGTACCTGCGATCCGCGCTGAACCGCCAGGAAATGATGTCCGGCTGCTGTGAGAGGTGCACCAGGTCAAGAAGATCACACAGCTGCCCGAATTCAACCATCATCACCAAGGAGAGAGCTCCTGTGATATGAGCAATCCAAGCATCGTTTGTCAAAGCATCCGCCACTGTCGTCCATTTTTTTCTTGTGTTCACGGCTTTAAACAAATTTGGCGCCACACTTTGAACTGTCCTCCCCTGCAGCCACGGGTCCATCCAAAAGAAGGTGGTCTTCCCATCTCCAACATAGAACTCGGCACCCGCCTGAAACAGCGCCAGGACAGCCCGCTCTGTGGTGGCCGGCCTCCTACCTTCCAAGCGATCCTTCCAGACCCACCTTGTACGCAGCGCCACCCCAGATCTTCTCAGGTCATGTATCCCCAGACCACCAAGGTCCTTCGGCATGCACATGTTGATCCAAGCAACCTTGCAGTGGCCTCCTTGCAGAGACTCAGAACCTGCCCATATGAACGCTAATCACTTGTTTTTGATGACTACATATCAAATTAGATGATTGCTACATGCATGAGTTTATTTTAATGGCTAGGAATTGCTAGACAAGTGATTTCAAGTAAAATGCTATGTTTTTAATTTTCTAATTGCTATAGATATCAAACAGTGTCGTTTTCTGTTGCATTACCAGGTTAATGAAGCTGTGGTCAGTGGATGGCTCTTTTTCCGTTATTTGGTCATTGGAGGTTCTTTTCTTCTGTCTACTTATTATTTGATTATTCCTACTTATAAGTGTAGTGGCTTTTGACTCATGTTTGTTTATTGTCTTCTGTCTTTGCTAATGCAGCTTATGTTGGTCTTGCTACTATAGCGGGTTTTGTTTGGTGGTTCGTTTATTCTGAGAATGGTCCTAGATTACCATATTCTGAATTGGTAAGTTGAGAATTTAGAATTGTTTTTTTATTCATTGGTACCTTTTGTGTATTTATTACTGGAATTATCGTTCCATGACCTGCTGGGTATGTTATCCTCAACATGGTAGTCCTGTATAGGCTATGATTTTTCAGTTGATGGTTGTTTAGTGAATTGGTTTTACCCAGGTATCTTATATTTTAAAATAAAAGATCACACGGAACGGCGGTTAATTTGCATGGTTTCATATGTCAACTATGTTTCATTCTAGACTGATGTAAATTGATCTTTGTATGTATCATTTGTTCTGTATGGTGCCGAATGAGTGTATGGTCTAATTTATATTTCTCCTGATGTTTCTTCTGTGACCCTAATATGTATTATTTATTTTATACACTCCAAACTTTTCTTTTACTGTGGCAGGTCAATTTTGATTCATGTTCTACAAGGCAAACTTCATATCCTTGCAGTATATTTGAGGATCGTCATCCATCAACTGTTTCAATGACTGTGCTTGTTGTTGTCGAGATGTTTAATGCCTTGAATAACCTAAGTGAAAACCAATCTCTGCTGTAAGAGCTCTTTGTTATTCATTACTATCACTTTGTTCTAAGGTTTCTATTATCGGTGTAACCTGTAAGGCAAAAGATAGAATTAGGGGTAAACAGGAAAAGAAACAAAGGTCATGGTCTTTTTTGTCTTCACTCAGAGCCAAAAAAAACACCTCACTTTTTGAGATTTGAATTATGATATTGGAAGCAGACATTCAAAATCTAGATTTTTATGTTCTGTGGTGCATGGCCTTCTGCTTGTTTTGTCTTTGCCCTCCCATTCTGTGAGCTTGAGAATAACAGGTGTCTATGAAAAGGCTGTGGCATGTACCAAAATATGTTGTACACTTGTACTACTAATGTAGCTTCACTCGTGCAGTGTCATTCGTCCATGGAGTAACCTGTGGCTTGTTGGGTCCATTATTCTGACAATGCTTCTTCATGTAGCAGTCCTGTACATTGAACCACTATCGGCCCTTTTCTCTGTAAGTAATTTTTCTTTTTTGTTCTTCAGTGGTCCTTTAATCTTATTTATTTTAAAATAAATTGGATAAACTGTGATCTACTTATGCAGGTCTCTCCATTGTCGTGGGTTGAGTGGAAAATTGTTCTTTATCTATCCTTCCCTGTTAGTACTCTTTGTCCCTTGACTTGTTCTGTGATACTCCCTCCTGTCAAAAATATTAGAAGTAATCCTTGTGTTTAGTGCTAATATTAATAGAATACTATGGAAGTATCTAGTGACAGCTGCAGCAGGGTTGACAGCTGCAGCCGGGGGCTGTTTTACTTAGGTACTACAGCTGTTGAGACTAGTAGTAGTAGTCAATTTTTGTTTTGCTAAGTGTGTAGCTGGTATACAGCTGTTAGGAAGCAAGTTGGTTGCAAAACCGACTATGTAATGCTATAAATATGTACCCATAGGCAAAGCAATAAAAAGTAGTTCATCTTGCCACCATATTGATTGATTTCAGCCAACGCTGAAACAAAGAGCAGCTTGTGTGTGTGGGTTTAGAGAGCTCAGCTCTTGTTCAACCAGGACAAGGAGAAGAGAAGCGAAGGTGGTGATTGCTCACCACCTTGGTTGTTGGTTCGGCGGCCAACAAGTGGTATCGGGCCGTACACCGTCGTTCCTAGCCCATGGCGAACCACCGATGGCGGGCGACCGGAGGCCGGTGGCGGGCAGCCTGGCGGCGGTGATCTTGGCGGCGAGTGGTGCGTCGTGGTGAGGGCGGTGAGGAGATAGGCTCGCGGGACTGGCGCGACTCACCCCACCAACTACGGCCCGAGTGGGCGGTGCTCATGCGATGGAAGCTCAAAGGGCGCCATCTACGGAAGGTGATGGCCGGGGGCGTCGGCGGGGAGGGCGGCGGGGTCCGCCATGGATGCTACGCTTTGCGTCCACCGTCGGGTTTCCAGCGAGGCAATTGGGCGGGAGCGGTTGGGCGCCACGGCGTGGAGATCTTTGGAGTCATCGGCGTCGGCTCGGATCGCGCCAGAAGGCGAAGATCCGGCAGGACCTCAGGACTTCGCGGCGCCAAGCATACAGAGGCGTGGAGACTTGGCGCTTCGACTCGAGGCGGTGAGCGGATGGCTTCCCACCGGGAGAAGGTGGAGGGCGGGAGCGTCGTCTCGGAACGCACCGTGGCGTGCCACCCAAGTATGCCGCGATGGCCATGACCATCGAGGCAACGGCTGAACTTGGACCGCGGTCTCGCTTTCGAGGATGTCGTGGGGTCGCCTCCGCTGGCCCGGAGGGGGCGGACCAGTGAGGGCGGGGCGAGGAGAAGGACGACAGCGGGAAGCTGTTGCTCACCCAGGAGGGTGGAAGTGGAGCAGCAAAGCGGCGTACGGGGAGGCTCTTCCGGCATGTGGAGAAGCGGCGGCGCGTTGTAAGCGAAGGAAGCCGTGCAAGCCGCCGGCAAGGGAAAGAAGGGCTGGGACTAGCGGGTGCCGCCAGTGCGGGCAAGTCGGTCACCGGGCAAAGGGTGCGGTGAAGAAGAAGGAGAAGGAGAAGAAGGTGGAGGAGGCCCGGCCAACGGGGAGAAGCGCGGCGGCGACCACGCTGGGTAATGATGGCGCAATACTGCGTGCTGAATGGCAAGCCGGCGAGGCGGAGGCGAGCAGAGGATCAGGGCTGCAGCCGGGCCAAGAATTTGACGGCAGCCAAGAGTGTTGTTGGGCGCGGTCGGGCGACGAAGTCGGCAGAGGTGGTACCGACAGGGCCAGCAACCACATGATGGGTAACAAGGCCGTCTTCTCCTCGACGAGAACAAGACCGGGGCGGTCCGTTCGGGCGACGGCCGCTGGAGTGGACATCCGCGGCGTGGCACGCATCACCGCCTTCAAAAGCCGGAGCGGGAGCAAACGGCTACCGCAGATGTACTACATCCCCAAGTGGCCTTCGAAAGCATCATGTCGGCCAGGGCAGGCCGGACGGCGCGGCGCAAACGTTCATTATCAAGTCCGCTCGCTGCCAGCGTCGGGGATCGAACGGCGGCTACTTATTAAGGTAAAGCGCCTCCCGTGTCGGTTTGTATCTTGGAGTTGGAGGTGGAACTTAGGTGTCTCCGGCGGCGTGCAGACCCGTGGAGCCGTAACACGGGAGGTTCGTCATCCGAGCCGGAGGCCGTCACTGAGCAAGATGGTGACCTACCGCCGCTACGAATCACACTGCGTCGGCGAAGCTATGTGACGTACCGCCTGGCGGGGAAAGCGAGGCTCGCGTTTCCAAGGCGGCCAATCGGCCTTGGCGGACAAGCTCGAGCCGGGTCCATGGGACCTTTGGGCCAATCACGCCCGACGCCTAGCGGAAGGAGGTACTTCCTCCTCGCCGTTGACGATCACAGCCGCTACATGTGGTCGCAGCTTTCACGAGCAAGAGCGACGCCAGACGAGGCCATCAAGCGCTTCAGGCGCGCGCGAGGCGGACTCGAAGAAGTCGCGGTGCTCGAGATCGGATCGCGGCGGCGAAGTTCACGCAGCTGGGAATTCGCTAGCTACTCGCTACAGGAAGGGGTGGTGCGCCACCCTGATCGCGCCCTACACGCCACGCTGTAATGGCGTGGTGGAGCGGCGAAACCAAACCATCGCTCGGCATGGCGCGCTCCATGATGAAGGCGGCGTATGCCGGCGGAATTTCGGGAGAGGCGGTGAACACGGGCGGTAGTTCATCCTCAACGATCGCGACCAAGGCTGAAGGGGACGCCGTACGAGGCGTAGCACGAGCGCAAGCCTAATGTCTCGTACCTGCGCGCAACCGGACGCATCGGCCCGTGAAGGCCACCAAGCGGGCCTCGGCAAGGCTGGAGAAGCACCCGCATGGTGTTCCTAGGCTCACGAGGATCGGTCAAGGCGTATCGCTCCTATATGATCCCGGCCGGCGGCAAGGTGGCGTTGTGTCTCGAGCGTCATCTTCGACTGGCGTCGTGGGGACGAGACGGGCTGCGGGGGAAGAGCAAAGGCGGCAGCTCACCGCATTTCGTTTGTCGTGGAAGCGTTGGTGATCCATGGCCATGGCGAGGCTGTGAAGCGCGGTGGCGAGGAAGCTCAGGCGGAGGCCTGCGCGGCAAGAGGTGGTGGAGCCATCGAGTCAAGCGGGGCGGGGTTCCCCGTTCGGGGACAATGGCGGAGCAGTCCTGTTTCGCACAACGGGGGACACCGGCAACAACGATGAGTCGCCACCCCCCTCCAACGTCTCGGAGTTCGTGGACGCATTCCACGAAGGGGAGGAGGTGCGATTCGCCCGTGGGATAACGCCGCGTGGGAGATGCGGCGGTGCCGGACTGGCGGCGCGGTGGTACGCCGACGACGCTCCCACTCGGGCTTCGATGAGTGCAGAGGAGGCCGGCCCGTTTGTCGTCAGCGGACGCGGCCCGGCGTGGCGGAAGGCGATATCTTTGCGGAGGAGATCTCTGCCGAGCGTCGGGCCAATAGGAGTTGAAGATTGATCCGTAGGCGGGTTCTGCGGCGATGTCGGTTTCAAGTGGGTCTTCAAGGTCAAGCGTGACGGCGTGGTGCCGTGGTGACACAAGGCGCGGCTCGTGTACGCAGCGGCCGTCTGGCAGCGAGGGGATCGACCGAGGGTTTTTCGCGATTAACGCGCATGGAGTCGGTCTCGGCTCCTCCTCGCGCTTACGCGACCAAAAGAAGCGGCAAGTCCATCACTTTCGATGTCAAGAACGCGCCTTCCTCAGCGGCGAGCAGGCGAGCAGTCTTCGTCAAGCGGCGTAGGAGGCCGTGCGTCATGGGAAGCGAGCACAAAAGGTGCTACGACTGCGCAAGGCGTCTCGGGCTACGCCGGGCTCGGCGGTGGAATACAGCAGCGCCACCATGACGGAGCTTGGGTTCCACGCGGTGTGCCACGGAGCATGCCCTGTACACCCGCCGACGGGAAGGAGCACCATCGCTGCGGTAATGCGTAGACGACCTCATCGTCACCGCACGAACGCGCAGACATCGCCGGCTTTAAGGAGGAGATGGCCGCGGTGTTCGATGGCGACCTAGGCGTGCCGCCCTACTACCTCGGCATCGAGGTGAAGCGAGTGAGGGACGCCATCGGAGGTTTAGGCAGCGGGCTTACGCGACAAAAGCTTTCGGCGGGCGTGCATGGCGGGCTGCAAGGCGGTGGCAGCGCCCGATGGAGGGCGCATCAAGCTCACAAAGGAGAGCACGGCGGCGAAGGTGGGCGCGACGCTCTACCGGAGTATCGTCGGCGGACTGCGCTACCGCTCACACACACGCCGACGGACATACCGTTTGCGGTCCGATTATGTGAGCGGTTCATGGAGGATCGAGGGGAGGATCATGGGACGGGCGGTCAAGCGGACTTCTTCGCTACGTCCGTGGGAAGCGGTAGAAGTTGGGGATCGTCTTCCCCAAAGGCGGACTGCACGGCCGACGGCGTTGAGGCGCCGCCCAAGGCTAGGATGGTGAGCCGAGGCTCACGGGCGTTGGCGGCAGGACATGGCAAAGTATATGGATGGGCGGCGGAGCACCTGCGGGCGTGCTCGTCTTCCTCGGCGGGCGCCGATCGCTGGCGATCGCTGAAAGCAGAAGATGGTGGCCTTGTCGTGCGCAGGCGAGTACGTGGCTGCGGCTACGGCGGCATGCCAGGTGGTGCGCTGCGTCGACTATTGGGTGAGCTCATCGGCGTTGAGGTTCGCCCACCGGGCGCTCAAGGTGGACAACCAGCCAGCCACAGACGGCAAAGAACCCGGTGCTCCACGACGGGAGCAAGCACATCGGCGTGAAGTTCCATTTCAGCCGGGATTGTGTCGATGGAGGACAGCTTGTCATCGAAGTTTGTCGAGACCGGGCGACAACTTCAGCGGACATCCTCACCAAGTCACTCGGACGCCAGGTTCATGGAGCTCAGGAGGTTTGATTGGCATGGTGGAGGTCAAAGGCTAACAGCAAGGATTAGGGGAAGAATATTAGAAGTAATCCTTGTGTTTAGTGCTAATATTAATAGAATACTATGGAAGTATCTAGTGACAGCTGCAGCAGGGTTGACAGCTGCAGCAGGGCTGTTTTACTTAGGTACTACAGCTGTTAGACAGCTAGTAGTAGTAGTCAATTTTGTTTTGCTAAGTGTGTAGCTGGTATACAGCTGTTAGGAAGCAAGTTGGTTGCAAAACCGACTATGTAATGCTATAAATATGTACCCATAGGCAAAGCAATAAAGTAGTTCATCTTGCCACCATATTCAGAGTTCAGTTTCAGCCAACGCTGAAACAAGAGCAGGGCTGTGTGTGTGGGTTTAGAGAGCTCAGCTCTTGTTCAACCTTGGGACAAGGGAGAAGAGAGCAGAGGTGAGCTGATTGCTCACCTTGGTTGTTGGTTCAGCAGCCAACAAAAATACTTATCACATTTGACTTTGGACGATCTTCAATGTGTATCTTTTTTACCAGTAATTTCTTCTAGGCGTCATTCTTGAAATCCTTCTTTTTTGAGATGTTGCAAGTAATTTTGAATACAATTACACACATAACTTACATGGTTCCAAAATTAATAATTTAAAAGTTTTGATGTTTGTACTAGTAGTTTTTAGCGTTTGACCAAATATTGTCCTGAATGACGTGTTTCTGTGACCAGAGGGAGTATGTGTTTTGCTAATATCATTGTATTACAACACGGCCATTTTGTGTTCTTTGTATCTTTTCTTAACATCATTCGGATCTTTCAAAACAAATATTTTCTCCGATTAACTATTTGGCAGACTAATTTCATCTAATTGTCAGGTAATTTTGATTGATGAGGTGCTGAAATTCTTCTCGAGAAGCCCAAGAGGTATGTTCCTTTACAATACTTTCAGCATCTGCTGTTTCAGCCAGTAGAATCTGAGTTTGCTTGTTTGCAGGTCGAAGATTCCCTTTAAGGTTGTGGAGACGTGAGATACTTCCAAAAGAGTCAAGAGACAATTGATTTTTAGGCTTCAACATATGAGATGCATACAATACACAGCGAAAAGGTTGTCTTCTGTTAGTATTGAGACGGATTTTTGGCAAATGTTCATGGGTGAAGATGACATTGTACAAATCTTTATGTGGTGATTACTACCACAATTGATGGCAGAGCATCTTTGAGAATGAGTTCGTGATTATAGAGCAGCTTCAGAACCATTTCTTTCTGTGGGTTATGACTACCACAATTCATTGTGGGTGTCAGACTCAGAATGCTAGTTTTGGTCAGAAATCATAGAGCAGCTTCCAGAACCATTTCTTGGTAGTTATAGACAGCGCTACACTTGTACCAGATGGTTACAAATGGAATGAGTTACTGTAACACCGCCTCCCTCTCAACCAAGTTATACATCAGGTTCTGTCAAATTATCTGGGTGACAGGCCGTTCTGATATTTCTGTCATTGTTACATTGCAAAAGTTTTGCACCTTGATATTTTTGGAAATACTAACTCCCTTAACCCTAAATTATTTTGGCTTTTTCAAGACAATAGATTTTTGCTATGTACTTGTAGCATATATCTAGAGGTATAAGTTATGCATTTAGAAAAGCCAAAATGTTTTACAATTATGATTTTTCGAACTGATTTATAATTTGGATTTGAGGGAACAATTTTTTGAAACTAATTTAGACAATAATTAGCAACTGCTAGTTTTTTGCGTGGAAATTAGCAACTGCAGATGACAGATGCCTATCCGCGAGGAGTCTGTTCTTCAACTAATCAACTATATCTCGTCATTGACCCCAACCGTGTCATTGGGGCTTACACCTAACTGTCGTTCAAATCATCAAAGGTGTGATTTGTCATCAGCTTTATGCGTATAAAGTGTTAGCTAACACAAATTTATATATTTATACCATAAATCGCAACTAACAAACCGTGTCATTGGGGCTTACACCTAACTGTCGTTCAAATCATCAAAGGTGTGATTTGTCATTGCAAGATCAGACGTTATAAAGTGTTAGCTAACACAAATTTATATATATTTATACCATAAATCGCAACTAATAATTTTTTTTTTTTTGTTAAACAAGGGGGCTCAGCAATGGCAAAGACCATTGGTTGGGGCTACCCGGGTTCAAATCCTAATCCCTTATCTTATTCGGATTTATTCCGTGATTTTCCGCGCCGCGCATCAAGTTTTTGCGACGCCCTAAAAACCCTGGTGACTTCGTGATCCAAGGTCGTCAAAAGAGTCTGCTCATGGGGTAGTACCATACACGTGTGTTCATAGGGTGAGTACATGCGTGGTTATCTACGTTTTGCGGTATAATTAAAAAAAACTAACAATTTTTGTCTATGGAAAGATAATGACAAATTAAAGGTGTGTGTTCTCATAAATCATAACTAACACGATGGAGTTGGATGATTTTTTTCGACAGCATAGGAAAAGTGCAAATCATCCCACGAACGAATGGTTCCGGGGCATCGTACACACACACGTTTGCTATATATATATATTTTAAAAAAACAGAATCTCATTCGCCCAGTATACTATACTATACATGCTTCAACCGGGCCCCCGACTCCCCGAGTCCACAGCCGGCTGCCACTCTTCGGTCTTCCCCAAGAGCTCCTTCCCCAACTCCGCCCAAAAATTTGAAATCCTTCCCTCTTCGTCGACCCCCGACCCTAAGCCCCCCCTCGATGGCGGATCCGCCGCCTATGCTTACGCTCCTGGTGAAGAAGGCCCCTGCGAGGGGAAGACCATCCAGCGCCGTGCCGGAGCGCCGGCGCTCCCGTGTCGGCCGCGTTGCCAAGGGCAACGACCTCTCCGTGGGCGACGCGGGCGCGTCGCAGAAGCATCTCTCCGTCGAGTTCCTCCCGCCGCCTGCGGGCCGGTGGGCCGTCACCGATCTAGGCTCCTCCAATGGCACCACCCTCAACGGTACGCCTCTCGTGGCCACTATCCCCACCCCGCTCTCCGACGGGGACCTCATCAAGATCGGGGAGACCACCATGCTCGCCGTCTCCATATCGACCGATGCAGGCCCGGGACCGGGCCCCGCTGCGACTAGGCGTTCTGCGCGCAACGCAGCGGCGTCGGTGGAGGTACAGGTTCCTCGCAGGGCCGGACGGAGGAAGGCCGGTGCGGCGGAAGCCCCTGAAGATGGGAATGAAGTGGAGGAGGAAGCTGCACTCCCGACTCGCCGAGGCGGGCGGAAGAAGGCCGGTGCGGCGGTAGCCCTCGAAGCTGGGAACGAAGTGGAGGAGGAAGCTGCACTCCCGACACGCCGAGGCGGGCGGAAGAAGGCCGTTGAGCCCCTGGGGGGTGGAGATGGAAGCTGAAGATGAAGAGGAGGAAGCGGCAATACCGCGCCGTGGCAGGTCGAGGAAGGCTGCAGCGACGGTCGTCGTTCCGCCACAGCCGCAAAATACTAGGTCAACGAGAGCTGCTGCAAGGAGAGGTGAGGTGTTGGTGTGCGAAAACGATGAGGGTGAAGTGGTGAGGACCGGGAGGGGGCGAGGACGGGTTACATGGGCAAGTCCCGAGAAGGAAGAGGAAGGTGAGTTGGCTGTGGCCAGAGATCAGGAAGGGACAGCTGCCGAGGGCAAGGGTGAGGTGGTGCCGGCAGCTGGGAGAGGACGAGCAAGGAGGGGCAGAAGAGGCCGAGGCCGAGGAAGGGCTACGAGGGCAAGTGCAAGGAAGGCTGAGGATGCAATTGTTGAGAACGATGAAAATGAGCAGGAGATTAGGGATATGGCTGATGGCAGGGAACAAGTGGGAAGTCCATTGAGGGTGTTGGCCGTGAATGATGGTTCTAAAAGAGGACAAGGTGGCAACTGAGGATGACAAGTTGGATGAAAACTCAAAGGCATCTATGGAGGATGAGAAGATGGTGGATGTGGAGGAGGATGCGACATTGACAGAGAGGGCAATAGAGGGGAGTGTCAGTGCTCAGCATGTTCCTGCTGACAATGGTGGTGTGGAAGAAGAGGAGGTGAAGAATTTGAGCAAGGGAGGGAAAACTGAATTGGATCAGGAATTGAGGGGAAAAGAGTCACCTAGGTCAAAGCTGGATGGTGTTGGAGAAGTGGAAAAGAATGACAAGAGCGAAGCTATTGGTGCCAGTGGAGAGAAAGGCCATGTGGGGGAGCACAAAGGAAGACGCAGATTGGAGGATATGACATTGGGGGAGTGGTTTGTTCAGATCGAGAAATTCCTTCTAGCAAAGAATGCAGAGGCTGCTGACAAGGCGATAGCTGAAGTGAAAGATAAACATCGGCGGTTTTGTGAACATGTTAAATCGCTCAAGCTCAAACAGGGTCCTGCTCCTTGAGATTCCATGGTACATTCAGGTATAACTGAAACTTTCTCCTATTATTACTTCTGTTCATGTTTGTTTTTAAGAATCAATTGCAATTTGCAAGTGCCTCTAATATATTTGTTTTGCTATATAGCAATGAAATATTCTTGTGTGAAATGTTGAAATCTTGTGGTTAAATCTTTCAAGTTTTTGTTCTATTGTGAATGCTGATTATATAATTAGAAATTTTCTTGTAGCAAACAACTTGTTTGCCAGTGGCAAGGGGGTAATTTTGATTCTTAGATATGTAAAAGAGAGCAGTATAGGTCTTGTTTGGCATAACTTGTAATTGTGCAGAATTTCTTTTATGAGAAGCTGGTGAAAAGTGTAGTTTGCTTATTCAGTTAGTTCCTGGTCTGGTTACTGATAAGCTGCTGCAGAATCTTGTTGTTCTGCACAGCTTCTGATTAATCTGTGAACACCAAGAAATATAAGCTGTACCAAACAGGACCATATTTTTTTCAGGGACCTTTTTTTTTATTTGCATGCTTAGTTTTTTTTTTTTCCCTTATTAACTACAATGCCTTTATATTGCTGACAAATTTATGGTCCTGTGTGCTTGATTTCATGAATTAACGGTGCACAGTTCACCTGCAATATTAGCTTCTGCCTGACCCTTTGCTATGTTGAATATCTAATTAACAAGAACCATTTGTGTACAAGAATTTGGTGTATTCTTTTTAGGATATTATCCACTGTTTTGCCACTTCTGATTATCTGAATGATTCAATAAGGGTGCTTGATTTTTATTTATTTATTTATTTATTTATTTGCACAGCTTTGTCAATCTCTTAAAGGGAAATTAAGATAAATCTGCTACTTTAAAGTTTTTCTTTCAGTTATCCTGCCCAACTGAACTAAACCTTGTTACTTTTTTAATAACTAATAGTTTACTTTGGCTTTTTCTAGATGCTTATTTGTTACTATTATACCACAGAAAAGTTACTAAGAGTAATAGATTGCTTATTTGACTATTATCCACAAGTTGTTCTATGTTCTCTGCAGGATAATCAGGAAATATTTTGGACAGCCTAATGTTGGATGATTTGATGACACCATCATATCACAATCAAGTCAAGAGAACAATGCTGAAGCGTCGCAAACTGTAGGTTTGTGGTGTGTAGCCACCAGTAGCAGAGTGGTGATCTTCTAAGTTGTTTATTCCAGACTTGTAGTGTGCTACTATTCATGAATGTGACTGGGAATGTCGTGCTAGTATGTATAAAGCAGTAGACTTAGCTCCACTGAATTCTCTGTTGCATTCAGTAGGGTTCTTATGTCCTGAACCTTTATGATAGTTAACTGCAGTATCCTCCATTCAGTGGAGTACCCTTTTATCTTGTGTCTCGGTTTATAATGCAGATATTTGGAGGATTATTGACCTTATCTCCATTCCACATGCTTACATGCAAGCGGTATTGCTTTACTGCCTGTGACCGGAAGGTCCAGGGTTTGAGCCCCAGCCTCCCCACAGTGTGCAGGTAAGGCTGCCCCCCGCGCGCGCGCATTGTGGGTGCCGCATTGGGTACGCTACTAGTACGAATACTTGTTTAGGAACATGTTATTCTTCTGCTTAGAGGCCTCACCATCAGAGGCACTGCATGAAAATGGTATGTGATGAAGCGGCTTATGTACAACATAGGGTCTGATAGTTTATAACTCTTTACTTCCTTATTACCCATTGCTTATGGCTTATGCGAGCTTATATCCAATGGCAATAGTTAAGTGAACAATTACTTTAGATGGTTCTAGATTTTCCACTGCAGTCGTCCATATTGTGAATTCAGAACAGACGAGTAGAGAGAGGCAAACATACATAATGTTTTTTTTTCCCTTGAAAGCATAGGAGACATAAGAGAAAACTCCAATAGTTTGGTTAAACTTAATAGCTAAATTTCATTGTTTAGCCATTTTGTAAAATAGAAAATTCTTAAAAAAAAAAGAGGTCCACAACAGACTTTCTATTTTACAAAATCATATAACAAATGACTATGTCTGGCTATATATGGCCACTGAAATTTCAAGGACATGTTTGTTATTTTACAAAACATATAGCACATAAGTTTTTGTTACAGTAATAAGAAGAAAACGAGCCTAAGAAGAATCATACACCAATTTGGGTGAAGTTCAGTACATAGGAGGATTTGTCAGATAAAACAATGCTGGCGGTTGTTGATATTGCATAGCAGTCACCATCCTTGGGATTTGACAGTTGAGTTGAGGGCAAAGCAGATATGTCAGAGAGGCTCACCGTCTAGCCACCTTTGAGCCATCACAAAACTTTCTTCAGGCTTATATTCTGGAGTAGTATGGCCACCACCCTGCGCAAGCAACAACAACGTATTAGGTTACTTGGAGTGCGTCTGATTAGCTGATCCAACCGTGAAAACGTGTGTGAGCTATCGACAGAAAGCTGATAGGGATTAGAGAGATAGCTACCTTCACTGTCGCAAAGGTCAAATTGTTGGCGTATGTTATCGTGAACCTGAACAGGATAATTTAAAGAAAAAGAATGCAAGTGACGTCCCTGTCAGAGAGCGGATTCCAGACGATTTGATTGCAATATATACTAGTTTCTATTTGGCAAACATTTATATACTCAGCAGGTGAACTAAACCCTTGTACACGTCAGTGTATGTAAGGGAAAAAGAAGAAGGGAGTTAGTTAGATGACTTAACCCAGCAGCCTGGCCGTTGAGGTGCCATGCTCTCCAGTCATCAACTATGGAGAAATTCAGTGATCTTATCCACGCTTGCGTGCCGAGGAACGGTACCATAAGGTCATGGTCTCCACTGCGCCCACAGAAATCGCAATGGCATGGCATGGAAGAAGGTTCAGGTTGAGGCTCAGCTAGAAAGAACTGTTATGAATTCTTGGATGCTCACCTGTACACAAGTGCACGGTAGCCTTTGGTCGTGAGGTTTAGATGGTACTTGATGCTGCTTTGGGAGGTCTTCTGTGTAAGGAAGCCCTTTGATGCACCTTATCCATTCGCCAACTGTCCCCTTTTGAAGATCGGTGTATTTGGGTCATTGTTATTTAAAGCCATTAGTGCCAAAAATGCCTTGATTATGTGGACTAGAGAATCATTAACCACAGATTGTAGATTCGTGCTTAGCAGAAGCAGTTTTCTGACAAGAAAGTATTCAGGAATACAAACTGAAAACAGATACCTCCTTGACCCCAAGAGCATCCCTGGTAGTATTGTTGTTCATCCAGTAGTAAGACAGGTAGTAACCGTATGTCTGCAATTCAGGAACAATTCAGATGAATTCACAGCACATGCATTTCGTCTAAATCAAGTATAAAATTAACTCCAGAGGTAGAGATCGACTTACAAAACAATGAAGTTTAGGACGAGGCGGCGCCTCGTTCAGCTGTGTAGATTCTTCGGATAGAACCCTTCTTGAATCACCATTATATTTGGGTTTTGGCGCGGCTACAGGGCATAGGTCGTACAGGATATGTCCTGTTGGGATTTCAGAAAGGAGCTGCAGTGAAAATTACAAGGTGGCATTGGTTGGTTACATGAGGAAAAAGAAACAAAAAACAGGTCAGAGCACATGTATCTTTCTTACATCGTCAATAGTGAGCAGCACCTCAGTGCACAATTTGTTTGCAGTTGCACGATTTACATAATCTCCTTTGCAATGCTCCACTGCAGCCTTTGTAAAAGGAAAAAATGAAAACATTCTAAACAAAGCTGTACGCTGGACTTGGTGAACGTGTGTGGATGTGGAATTAGTATGTAGAGTACCTCGTATATCTGATCAGATATGATTCCAAAGCCATGAGAAGCTGGAATCACGGAGTTTCCATCAAACCAAGCGTCTGTTATAGGATTGCCAACTAGATAGCCCTGTAAAATTGAAAATAATTGTATAAAGAACTAGACAAACACATGATCTCACACTATCTTGACTCCTTTTTTTCCCTGTCTCCATTTAAATTGTTTGAAGGTCGGAGAAAAACATGCCTTGAGATTGATGTGAGGCTGACGCCTTTTCCTCAATTCCTGAAGCGTACAGTATAACAAAACTCAAGTGTCAGATTTATGAACAAAATTTCAGAATACCATAGAAATCATGTTTACTGAAAATTAGATAATTGTGTAGTATGGCAGTTAAATTGTGAAATTATCTGCGCTGTTTCAAAAATTTCATGCATTTTTGAGATATATGTGGAGCATTCTGTAGCGTTTACCTTCTGAAATATACTGTGCAATAAGTGGAACCACCTTTCCAGCATATGAATCTCCACCAACGTAGAAAATATTCGAAAGATACTGCGGGTGATCGATGAACCACTACATGCATAATAACCGTACAGAAGTTGGCAAGTAATTGAGGCACACAGTTCTTCCATATAGAAACACTTGTTCAGGGCTGCCAATCAACTATGCTTATTTTCACCTGCTTCAGGAATGTGACGATTTGAAGAGACGATGAGTAGTCTCCTACATCATAGCCTTTGGGATCCCGCGCATACGAGAAACCAGAGCCAACAGGGGAATCCACGAAGAGAATGCTTGCCATCTGAAACCATCAACAAGGCACAAACTGGATGCAAATGAGGCTTTAGGTGAAAGACAAAGATTTTTCAGGACTATGAAATGATTTTTCACCTGTGTCCATGAATATGGGTTATAGACCAGCTCCGGCAGGCTGCTTTCGTGAGGTGTATATGGTGCCAACACAAATTTTATAGGACCTGTGAAAGAAGATGAAAAACTATCTAGATCGAAAAAAAAACTGTATATTCACATGATGCATTATTGACGGCCACTAACCTATTTCAAAGGCGAAGCCGCTGAAGGCAGTGCAGCGTGGCCCACCGGTCAGCCACAGGAGGACGGGGTCTGTGAGCGGGCTCCGCTCCGACTCGACGAAGTAGTAGAAGAGCTCCGTCCCGGTGTCGTCGTCGACGCCCCGTACCCGGTCTCAAGGTAGAAGGGCAGAGGGCCGTCGAATCCCGGCAGGTGCGTCACCACCGACGACGACGACGACGATGCGCGGGACAGCGGCAGAAGGAGGAGGTAGCAGCAGGCAGCGGCGAGACGCAGCGGCAGGGAGAGATGGCGGCGACCGCGACTGCCGCCGGCGGATCGGAAGCGTAAGCTGCTTGAAGGCCATGCTTGGGATCGTGTTTGCTTGTGTGATGAATGGGTTGCTACATTTCGTCAAAGAAATGGAGTCGCTACATGTTGAGCTCCGTGGGACTGTCTTTCAAATTTTAAAATGAGAAGCAAGGACGATCGGGTCCCATCTCAATCAGATCGAAAACGACTGTATTTCTAATTATATGTTTGTCAAATCTCTTAGAAGAGTATTGATTTGTTATAACTTCAAATTAGTATAACTATAGATTTCATCATATATGTTCATGATATATTACTCGTGGTCGGTCGTGGATGTTTTTATCTCTCGGGAAAGACATTAAGACAATGACAGTACTACTCGTGGTGCGCATGTTGCGTACGTGCATTATTTAATTTATTTAATTAATCGAGAACTGCACCATTAAAGTACACCTACTAGCAGTATTCAGGAGGGGTTAGTTCAATGATTTGAGTTGTTGGCGAGGTGGCTACTCGTAGCTAGTAGTAGGAGTACACTGCAGTACCTGGGACCCAGATCCAGCGACTTGCTAGACGCTGTGGACTTCAGTGGCATCTCAGGCGTTGAAATCGAATTCAATGGACTGTAGTGATTCAAAGAGAAAAACAAAATGATGGTAGGCAGGAGGGAGGCAGGCGGCAGAATAGAACCACGGAGGCCCTTGACTGGGGAATTGCACTCTCGGATGCCACCGGCGGTCGGCAGAGAGGGGTCAGGAAGGTTGGCCGCGTCGCTCTTGCCCTCGACGGCTCTAGGTTTGCCCTCCCGCCGGCGCTCCCCTCTGCGACCCTCTGTGCCGATGTTTTGGTTGACGCCAGTCCACACGAACGCTGGTCGCCCGTGGCGTTCTGCGTGACTGCGTCCCCTCGAACGACCGTTCCAAACGCGGTTCGGGGGCGAAAGCGGTACTAGCGACGGATCGATGCTTGGGACACGTCCGGATCGCCAGCGATGGATCCATGCTTGGATGCTGGCCGATGGATCGATGCTGGATGCCGGGCGGGAGGCGGCGTGTACGTTTGATGCGCGAGGAACTTTTTAGTAGTCACCTCAATCTTACACACACCACGTGGCGCACACCCACTCTACATCGCACACTACACACTTCACGTATGTACAATCAGATCTACAACTACACATAGATTGAAAGATCATGTCCTTCTTTAGATCACCGGAATCCGTGGCGATGAGACTTGTCACATTCCCCTTAAACATACCAGCGAAGAGGCAAATTTTCCGGATCGAACATACCGCGAAGAGACAAAACTCGGAAACAATCGGCGAAGAGCGGAGAAAACCCTAGTGCGAGCAGGAAACAATCCCCGAACTCTAACTCCGACCGCAGCCCCACTGGGAACTCGCCACCTAAGCTATGCTCTAAGGACACGTTGGCAAATGGGCCTTATTATCCGCCAGACCAAAGGGACATACTAGTAGTCCAATGGTAGGGACGGTCCGGCACGCTACCCACCGCGGTTCCTGGGAACTCTGCCATTTTCCCAAGGATTTATGCGTTATCTAAGCCGATTACGTTGCCGACGAAGGCGCCTATGGGACCGAGAATCTAGATCTAGCCCACAGGTGCTCGCTGCAGGATTCATAGGGGGACATAAAAAAAAAACAAATAATGTTTTCTAACAATTCATAACACATTTTTTTGCTAAAAGAAAACACAATTTTTATATCCATCTAGAAGAAAACAAATGAGAAAGCACTAATGGTTGAAACCTCTTTTCAACATAATAAAATACAAGGAGTTATCCCAATTATTCTAAGATAATGTCTATGAACACAAATATCTATAAATTAATTATCTTATGATACAAGGATTAAAACATCTTTACAATAGAATAAAAAAAATACAAGGATCGATTTATAAATGATTTTTATGATATATATATATATATATATATATATATATATATATATAAATAATCTTTGTCTAAATAATCTTTTTGTCTATGAATTAAAATATATATGGGAATCACAATTCTCGTTCCATATCTACGTTCTAAGTATATCATCCCAATTATGTAAGGATCATGTTCCCCTTCACGTTCCAAGCGTTCCACAAAGGTATACCTTCTACGAACCAAAAACTTAAAATTGTCGATCCACGTCCAATGTGTACCGTGTTGCTTGTACCTACATATCGGCAACTTTTGCGTAACTGTGGTTGACGCCCTCGACCATGCAAATGGTATTGCAGGAGCTCGGCAGCCGGCTCTGTTCGCTTGAACTTATCGTCCCGGATTATCAACCATGGTATAACAAATAGATAGTGTGAGACTGTGAGGCTGTGTGGCGATGAAACCTAATTGAATGGTGCATCTACAAAATGATCCATAAATTCATATTTATTTATTTATTCTCCATGTCACCAAAATCTTACCACACAAGACCACATGAGACAATCATTTTAGCAACGTACATGACCAGCAGTATGGTTGGCTTTCTTTGCTACCGTGCTCCGGTGGTACGGTTCTCTCGTGGCAGCTCAAGTTCAAGGTTGATGACAACGGTACCGGTACGAGCAATCCCAAACACTGGCGGAGCCAGGGGGCTGGCAGGGGCCATGCCCCCGCCCCACCACACCACACACACACACATCACATCAAATTTGTTTTATGTAATATATAATTTAATAATCTTCATTATAAATATATAATTAAAGCTTTTATCATATTTTTTTTCATGACTTTACTACAATCACATAAATCTATAAATTTTTCTTTGGGCAAATCTTCATGTATATTTTTTTGGCTCCATTTGTGGCGATTTACTCGGAAAGAACAACGTGAATGGTTAAATGCTAAATATTGAATAAATTTGAAAAAAAAAAAAAGTGTCTAGCCCTAGTAAAAAATCGAAGCAAAATAAGCTAAACGATTGAAAAGCTTTTTTGATTGACCTCCCTTATGCATAATTCTGGCTCAACCACTAATCCCAAATTATGTTTGTCCAACGGGAACATAACAACAAAAATAACTGCGCTGGGCCCGCAACGGGGCAAGCAGCCTGCAGATTTCGCCGCCCGTTATTAAGGTCAAGAAAGACCCCCTTTTTCCGTCAACATCCCGGTGCTAACGAATACTAACACAAAACCAAGCTCCCATGGTCGCATACTCCATGTACGATCGGCGGCGTTCTCAATCAGTGACTGCGGTAAGCGAACAGTGGATGAGCAGCTGCAGAGGCGCCGAATCTGTATACCAAATTAATTAAGGAGCGTTCAGACGGACGTGTATGTCACGTATATAGTATTATTTTTTGTGTATATATCCTTTGATCACCGCACAAATACTAGTACACAGTGCACGCAGATTTTCTGCAATGCACCGCCGGGCCGGCGTTGAACGAGCTACGCCGCGACAGCGACGACGGCACCAGCACCGGCAGCAAACCTGCTGCGACGACTACGAACCGCCGTCTGGCGGACGGCCACGGCGCAGCTCTTGCTCCGGGGCCCCATGAGGCGCCTGCGCCCGCTCGTCGTGGTCAGCCCGAACTCGCACGGGCCGTCCTCGTCGATCCGTCCGATGGCCACGCTCTGGCTCCGCGGACCGACCCTGGGCGGTCCGGCGGCGCCGGCGCAGGTGGCCAGCCTGATGAGCTCCCGCACGTCCTCGTCCGTGCCGCCGCCCGCCGCCGAGCGGTAGAACCCGTGGCTCTGGCACCGCGGCATCGCCACCAGCCCCACGGGGCCACCACCACGGCCGCCGCCGCCCCGCGCACGCCGCCATCCGGCTCACGTACATGTCCCCGCGCGCGGATTAGTACGCGGAACGGCGCGCGCACGCACCGCCTAGCATCGCCAGCGCCCGCGCACCCCTGCTCGCCGTCGCCGTCGCCGCCGCCGCCGCCATATTGTAAGGTCTGCTCCTCTGCTGGCCTCGATCGAGGGGAATGAATCGTACGGGCCGGCCGGGTTGCTTCCTGCTGTGTCTTGCACGTCGTCGTACGAGCTGTGCTCTTGGGAGTTGTGGCAGGCACTTTTGAAGTGGTGCACACGGCCGGCCGGTACGATCGACTCCAGTGTCAGCTAGCCGGGGGCTTTGATGATGTGTTATATAGCTGGAGTCTGGTGCAGAACAGGCGACTCGTTCTACGGCGAGTGGCTTGTTTGGATGGCTACGGTTTCGCTAGGGCGGAGTATGCCCGATGCCCGTTCTCGTTCTCGTTTGGTTGCGCGTGACTGAACTCACGAGGCTGGAACGGCATGTTGTTGTTTTCCTAAATAAAATCGTCAATTCAAAGAACGGCATCTTGTAGCCTTGACGGTGATGGGGGTCTTGGTTTGGTTTGGCCTGTTCAAGTCAGATGGGCGGGAAGCCCAGCTTGTGTGGACTCTTGTCGCACAGATCGACGGGCGGACCTGGTGTCGGTCGCCCTGAAGCTGCGTATACGGGCCGGGATTTCTTTACGCAAGCAGCATGAGTTGAGGTCAACGGACGCGGGTTTGATGATTTTCTTCCCAAGTTGGATCGTTAGTCGTAGGCTACTCAATCGGGAAGAAAACATCTTGTGTTGTACTGTGCCGTGTATTTGATACAAGATAAAATTGCAGCCATGTGGATGTACAGAGTACAGTGCCAAGCCGCTACCACTTTCAGGCGAAGAGACGTATCAGTCACGTCAAGCATTTCGGCGAGCAAAATACCATGCAAGCTGGCTATTAAATCCACATTAATCAAGATTTCTTGCACAAAAGGAATGCAACCACGTACAAGCCTAGCTAAATGTTGCAACTAATACGAGTACGGCATATGTATATAGTTTTTAAAAAATTAAATCGGTATGGTAAAAAAATTTAAGTTCTAGGCATATGGCTCAGGCAGAGGGCTACTAGACTAAAGGCATTCGTTCCTGAGTCACAGAAAGTGACAGAACAAACATTTTCTTTGAAACAAAGAAAAAAAAAAGAAATATTCAATCTCTGTGCAGATTCTTACCAGATGAGGCCCATATCCAGCAGTCCAGCACAGAGGTTAGCCGTAACGGCCCAGATCCGACAGTGCTTGGTCGGTAGGCGCATACTAAAAAATGAGCAAGCCCAAGCCCACGGCCTGTCCATGTCCCAGTGTCCATGTCCTCGTCGTCGGTTATCCAAGCGGTTTGCTTTAGCGTAGCAGCATTCCTTCCCCAATAATAATGCCGCAGCCTGAAGCTGAAGGCAGCTGCCAATCTGCCATGTACCATCAGCTGCAGCGACCTGCGGGATCTGCATCTCCGGCACCGGCAGTCCGGCCTCGTCGCATGCAGTCCCGCTAGATCCGACCGAGCCAGATGATTTCAGCCGCTGGATCCGTCATCCCGTGCAATAATGATTGATGATTATGTGATTGACAAAAGCACGTTTACGCGTCCACAGCCCCGATCGTGTCCGGCGAGCGAAGGCAGCCGTACGTCCGGTACGCTTCATTCCCAATCGGTACACTTCCCTTCAGTTCCCAATCGCCGGGATCAGGCCAGACCCGGCGACAGCCACTAGCCAGACCCGACAGCAGGCCCTCAAGTCTACACGCACCCGCGTACAGGCCGGTGATGGTACAGGAACATTCAATTAGTCGCTGTCTCACTCACATAACCAAGTTGGTATAATTACTCTGACACGAGCTCGATTCCGACGTCCATGCTACCCACTGCTGCAAGGACGACGTAACCACTCCATGACCGCTCCCTCGTACGAGCGGCCTCAAGGGATCCACCAAGTAGCTAGCACGCATCGCCAGTCACCACACAGCAAGTTACAAGTAGTAGCAGTGACCACCTGATCCAAAGAGCAGCAAAAGGAGACAAAAATCCAAAGCGTTGGACGACATGGGGCGGAGGCGCCTTTCGCTGGCAGTAGTGCCGACGACGATGGTGCTTGTTATGCTGTCGCTGAGCTCGTCCTGCTCCTGCGTGTCGTGGGGTGTCAACGCAACGGCTGGCGCGGTGGCGGAGCAGCGGCGCGGTGGTGCTGATCCCAGGCGCGGGCGGCAACCAGCTCGAGGCGCGGCTGACGGAAGGACTACGAGCCGTCAGCCTCGTGTGCCGGGTGTGGCCGCTCCTGCGCGGCCGCGGCGGCTGGTTCCGACTCTGGTTCGACCCCTCCGTGCTCGTCGCGCCGCTCACCAGGTGCTTCGCCAAGCGCATGACGCTCTCGTACGACGCCGACGTCGACGACTACCGCAACGCGCCCGGCGTCGAGACCAGGGTCTCCGACTTCGGCTCCACCTCCACCCTCCGCTACCTCGACCCCAAACTCAAGTAGGCGTACAGGCGTGATTTCATTCGCACCGTCTGTCTGTCGGTGAGACGTGACGTGACGAGAACACAAGACTTGCTGTGCAATGTGCAGGCTCTGACAGGGTACATGAACACTTTGGCGACCACGCTGGAGGAGAAGGCCGGCTACGAGGAGGGCCGCGACCTGTTCGGCGCGCCGTACGACTTCCGGTACGGGCTGGCCGGGCCGGGGCACCCGTCGCAGGTGGGCGCGCGCGTACCTGCAGCAGCTCAGGCTGCTGGTGGAGTCGGCGTGCGCGGCCAATGGCGGGCGGCCCGCGGTCCTGGTGGCGCACAGCCTGGGCGGCCTGTTCGCGCTGCAGCTGCTGGCGCGCAGCCCGGCGGCGTGGCGCGCGCGCGTGCAGCGCCTCGTCACGCTCTCTCCACGCCCTGGGGCGGCTCGGTGCAGGAGATGCTCACCTTCGCCTCCGGCAACACGCTCAGGGGTGCCCTTCGTCGACCCGTCCTCATCCGCGACGAGCAGCGGACCGCCGAGAGCAACCTGTGGCTGCTGCCCCGCCCAAAGGTGTTCGGCAACACCACGCTGGTGCAGGTCGTGTCGCGGGCGGCAACCGCTCCTACTCCGCCAAGAACATGACGCAGTTCCTCCGGGACATCGGCTTCGAGGAAGGCGTCGAGCCGTACCGCGCGCGGATACGCCCGCTCGTCGAGGCCCCTGCCGGAGCCCGGCGTGCCCCTCACCTGCCTCGTGGGCACCGGCGTCGACACGGTGGAGAGCCTCGTGTACGGCGACGGCGGCTTCGAACAGAACCCCGACGAGGGTGGTCTACGGCGACGGGGACGGGACGGTGAACCTGGCCAGCCTCGTGGGGCCCATCAAGGCGTGGTCCGACTCGCCGACGCAGGTCGTCGAGGTCGTGGGAGCTGCCCAAGGTGTCGCACTCCGGCATGCTCAAGGACAAAAGAGCGCGCTGGAGCAGATCATCAGGATCGTCGATTCTATCAACTTCAACGCCACGAGCTATCATCAGCCCTCTTAGACATCGTTTGCATGCACATGTGTTCATCTTATTCCATATGTGATGAAGTGGAAATTAGCTTTTACTTCAATCCACTCTAGTGCATGTGGATTGAGGTACCCTCAGAGATGTTTTGCTTTTAATTTGGTAGACGACTAGGATTGTTTTTTTCAATCACTTTATTAATCGTCGAGAGCTGCTAGAATTTTAGGGTTGGGATTTGCTATTGGCGGTACTTCTGTATTAGAGTATGCATGCTTGTTGTTCACGTCGACCAAGCCATCTTGTTGGAGGCAAAACAAAAAAGGGAGGAAAAGGCCTTGTTCAGTTCTTTGACTCTGCAGATAAGATTGTGTAGCAGCATTTATATGTCTCAATTGTTTGAAATTTCAATGAGTACATCAAAATTCAAAAATCTCCTCGCTTAGCGACACTCTGAACCTCCTCAGCTACTGAACACACCGGAGATTTTGGATTGAAAATCCAGAAAAAAAAACTCAATGCAGAAGATTGTTTTTTGCTTGCCATTTTTGCCCCTTAAAATTCAGCATTGGGATGGATGCAGATCTAAACTGGAAACAGAAAAGGAAGCCAATTAGCTTGCATCATCTGAATTGCCAATACTAAAGATTGATTTCTTTGAACAATTTTTTTTTTTTAAAAAACCAATGTCTATGAAGAATTAGAAAAAAAAATAACAAATAAGCAATGATGAACTTATCATTTTGACTAACCTTCCAATATTTATAACTGTACATAATTTATCCTGATGGAAAGATTTTAGTTCCAAAAAAAATGAATGGAAGAACTCAGCATTTCCATATGCTAAAAACTTGCAACTATGTATTTTTTTTTTTTTTTTTTTGAGGCAACTAAAGTGCAACTGCTGACTGGTTACGATTACTTTCCGGATCTGAATATGAGAGCTGGATTCTTCGGCCCCACTGTCTAAATGGGCTGGGTTACAGTGTTACGTGGGTTGGTGGCGCAGGCAGCCCAGCAGGTTCTCGCGACAGTCCGGTCGACCTTGCAATCTAACCTAACACTCCTCCAGCGAAGTACACAGCCTGAGCCGCCGCCGGTTCTTCGTCTTCCTCTCGCAGCGCCGGCGCTCCATCTTCTGCTCCCTCCTCCACCGGCACGCAGGCGACGGAGGCGGCGCTCAGGCTCGGCGTCAGCGGATCCCCCTCCCGCTTCTCGCCAGTCGCCTCGCGCCCTCGCCTCCGTCCTCAGCACACCGGCCGGCGGCCCTGCGTACGCACCTCCCCTCCCCTCCGCCTCCGCTGAACCATCGACGGCGCCCGGCCCCTGCGTCTGCGCTGCGCGTGGCCGGCGGGCAGCGAAGCCAGCAGACGCCGCTCCACCAAGGCGGTCGCGCTGCTTTGGGAGCGCTTATGCCCCGTAGCGAAGCGCTACCGTGCGCTTAGCTCGAGGGCCCCGCGCTGAAAGCGTGCGCTTTAGTGCCACTTTTGGAACCTGATGATATATATTAACAAAATGAATATAAAACGAGATCACGCCTCTAGGTTTTGCGGACCAGATCATTGGGTGTTGCCTCTGCTAAAAGGTGGTTTTCAGGAGGAATTGATTATGTTAACCATGTGGAAAAATTTGGGAATTGAGCTATGAGATGAAATCATGAAAGACATCAGAACCATGAAACTTTTACTATTGCGTTACTGCATGATTTTACTTGGGAACTTGCTATTGCTCCCAAGTTTTGCTTGCTGGACTTGTGGGTTTTCAGTGCGAATGGCTGAAGCATTCTTTGACAATTTGGACTCTAAATAAATGTAAAACAAATTGGATGAAATCACATCTATTCTACCATGAGATGTTGTTTCCACTGTTAGCACTTAGCATTACTGATTGTTCTATAAAAAACTTAGCTGCTTCATATCAGAACTTGCTCTGCTAATTCATTATTTGTATGTGGCTGATAATGCCTACTTGTGCATCATCATCTTCGCAGGTTCACTTTGATATTCAACAAAAGGGCACCTTGCTATTCTCCCAGATTGTTTCAACAATGAGGACTCATGAGCGAGCTGCCAATTTGGCTTGCCGGGTATCGTTAGTTGTGCAGTTGAGCCATCACTGCCTTTGTAGTGTTCCTTACTTTCTTGCTTTCCATTTGATATAATGAGAGAGTGTGACATCAGCAGCATATGTATTTTACAATATGCAGGTCTGAGCTTGGCGCCACTTGTGGTCAATGTAAACCCAAATGTGAATGTGGTATTGACAGCATGCCTTGCTGTCTATGTGGGTTGCTACCGTTCTGTGAAGCCAACTCCACCCTCTGTAAGCAATATGTGTTTTATGTATCTGCTGGCTGTTACTATGACATGTAAGTCATAAGGCCAACTGATTTGTTTTTACAATTGTTATCATGCGGAGACCATGTCCAAAGGAGCATGCCGGAGTTCCCTTAGTTGAAGTGCTATGCTTTTATCACTGTTCCTTCTATTCAAGTTTCTCTCAAAAGACTTGGTCAATGCTGTGCTCACTGCCTGCTTTTTTTTTCATTTTAGGCATTGTTGCTCTACCGTAAGTCCATTTTTTTTTCTTGGAACAGCTTTTGCAGACATATTAAGTGTTTGCGCGATGTGCTTATGAGGCCCTTCTTATGCAGTGCAACACTGCTTCCTTCTATACAACATTTTTCTTCCAAAAGAGTGGAATGAATAATCTCATAGTCTGGAAGGCTCCACTTATCCGTGGGCTCCATTTATCCACTGTATGATCCTGACTCTCTTTTCTTTGGTGCTTAGTCTTGTTGATCTAGTTAATAGATCTTGGAAATAACACCTATACATCTATTTTTTCGTGCTATTTTAGAACACCATTTGATTGTATTTGAAGTACTGCTGCATGTTTTTAAAAATTTGGTGACTGGTGTCTAAGAGTTGTTTTTGTGTGTTTGAACTGAATGAACTCGAGCTTTTTCACCATTGACTCTTTCAACCTTACTATGAATGATTATAAAAGAAAAAAAAAAAACTTGTTATGAACAAAAATGATATTTCTCCATGTGGATATGGAAATGGGATCTTCCATTATCGTGACATTAGAAACTCTAAATACTGGCATAGATGTATATTCTTTGTTTGCAGCATTGATATATAGAAGCTTGATTTCTCCCTCAGAAATAGACTTATTACAAGATTTCGATTACACTGGCTGTCATGTGGTGTTAACTTTGTTAAATTGTTAATACAACTAGCATTTTGATATTTGATTTCTTAGTGTAGACTCTTAATTCAGAACAAGGACAGGAAATTGTGGATTTAACTATACTTCTCCTTCACAATCTTTTATTCTTGAAGATGGTTTGGCCATGAATTTCTTAATTCCAGCACTCTCAGTGGGTCCACAAAGTCCCAGATTATTTGCTTCAATACTGGATTTTCTTTTTTTGCTTGTGGTATCGTCAAAGAAGCATTGGCTTGCAAACAATGTTCTGGGATTGGCTTTCTGTATTCAGGTTTGTTTGCATGGTTTAACATTAATATACATTACTAAAGATTATGCAATAAAACTAAAATCAATTGATCTGTTTTACGCACCAGTTTTTTAGTTTTCCAGAACCTTAACACTTCAATTTTGCAGGATTGAGATGCTTTCATTGGGATCATTTAAAACTGAGCCATTCTCTTGGTATGGGTTTTCCAAATGTTTGCTTGATTTGGCCTGAACACTAAAATATTTTTCTATTTTTCTGTTATAACTTCTAAGAACACATCGCTTGTCATTATTTCCAGCTCACAAACCTGTCCCTATTTTATTATCTCTGCACTATCATAATCACCACTGTAACATTTTATATATCTATGATTTATTTATGGATCATCTGGTCTTAAGAATCTTAACATATCTCTACTTTATTTATCTATATGAGAGGACCTTTTTTTTCGAAAAACAAGGAGAGCTTGTGCTTCATTATATTAAGAAGAATATATGAAAGGAGTTATCTCCTATGCATTATTGGAAAAGCTAAAAGTATAGCTTGCTGTCTGTATGTGGATTTAAATGTGTACAATTTCTTAATATTCTTGTCAAATTGTATTGTTCCCTATCTTCCATGAGAGAGTTCAATATATTTTTAACACTTCAATAATTGTATTTTATAATCAAAATTCAGGTTATGCTACCTGTTGTTTCTTCCCCTGTATTGACCAAAACATTTGTTTTGCCCTTACGTATTTGTCCTAGCTGTGTCAACATATTTAGTAGAATTTAATTTAATTGGTGCTTTGGGACTTTTAGCATGCACTTGGGAAAAAAATAGTTTTTCTTATAAGCTTTTGAATTGGTCATATATAATGAATATTAAAATATGGAACCTTTATCTAGTGTATAATAATAGATTAATAGTTCTGGAAATGAGTGGGGCTGGGCCCCTGGATTTAGAAGTACCACTGAAACATTCTCTGTTCATTTATTTCATATGTAAATGCTTTCCATTTCAGAATTGGACTTTTTTGTGTATGACATTTTCTGGGTGTTCTTCCACTCCGGTTATGGTCAGTGTGGCAATCTTTTTGATGCTCCGATAAAGGTCGGGTGCTCTTCCTACTGAACTTGGTGCTTCGTAGCCTGCACCATTGTCAGTTCCATTTTTCTCATCTTGATGCTGGGCCAGCGATCTCGCTTTTGCTTGGTCATGTACAGCTTCTCGCTTTCCAACTGCAGATGCTGCACGGCCATTTCTCATGCTTTTGGCCTTGGTGACATTGTAGAATACCCGGTTAGTAATAAAAGAATTTCTTTCCTTGTGCTGTAATGTTATATTCTGCTTTGCAGTGATGCAGATCTCACACTGTACTGAACGGTGATATGAGCCTCCTTCAGAGGAGGGTTAAAGTGCCAACTTCTCGGCTCTGCATGACTAGATTATCTGTACCAAGCACTGATCATATGTTAGGAACATTGTTAGAATGTCTATATAAAATTTGGCATTTACTGATATGCTATCAAGTGGAGCTCTTGCTTTTATGTTGATTCATGGGGATTGAT
>JADLZK010003006.1:0-56401 GCA_015847255.1 Hyparrhenia diplandra
AATTCGATCCATCAAGGCGCAATGGGTCAATGGATCAGAGCGGCTCCAACCAAAGGGTCGAGCGGTTCGATCCGCCCCTGCCTCTCGTCGTGCGGCGATGCCGCGGCGGCTCCCGTCAAGCTACGCCCGGCCAAGATCCCGCCCCCGACGGCCATGGACGGTGGCCGCGAAATCCCGCCCCCTCCGCAACGTCCTCTGCCCCAGACCCCTCGCAGCGCCATCCGCACCTCCTGCTCACCGGCGCAAAGGGCACCCCGTCGAGGCCAGTGCCAAGCTGCTGCCGGCGGAGGCGGTACCACCGCGACTTCCTCTACTCCCGACCACCGCCCGCGCCATCCTGCTCCCGCCCCAGACGACCATGGCACTCGCTCGCCAGCGCCATCCTGGTCCCGCCGTCATCCCAAGGTAGCGTCCCCCACCTTCCGAAAAGCTGCTTTGTCGAAGCGTGGTTGACGACGGCGTTGTGGCACTCGTGCTGACGCCACTGTTGGGGTGTGTGATAGACAGATAACTAGCATTTGCCTGAATCCTGATGCGTTGTGATTTTAAGGGTAGCAGGATAGGATGGGAGCAAACATGGTAGTGTCTGACAAAATGTTATTTCAGTTCAGTTTTTTTCTGATACAAAATGCTAGTGTCTTACAAACAAACTCTGAAAGAGACATGCCACTAGTTTCAGTTCAGTTTTTTCTGCTTCATGCAGTTCAAGCATAATACAGATTGACTCTAGTTGTACAGATGCCTGCCTCATGCAGTGTTTGTTTAATTAGGATAGGAGTAGTGTAGATTAGAGTAGAGTCGGTGCGAACTGGATGGAGTGCCTAGTGAACTGGATGTTGCACAAGAAGTTTAGAGGGGCTGAACTGAGAGAGCGGTGGCTTGTAGTCTGTCCAGGATTCGTTCTCTGAAAGAACAAAACAGGCATTGTTGCATAAGTTGTAGAAAACAAGGCAGGCTGCCTGCCTACACAATTGTTGCCCGCTTCAGTCTTGGCATGAGTAGTGTAGGCAGGCAGCCTGCCTTGTTTTGTATGTATAAAAATCTTCTGAATATTGCTATTGCAGTTGAATATTGCTATTGCAGTTGAAGAACCTCGCTGCTCTAAACTCCTCATATGACTGTTAATAGAAACCTTGTGCTGAACAGGCTGTTCAGTGTTGCTGTTCCGAACTTGTTGCATATATTCAGTGTTGGTCTTAATGCCTTACTACTACTTCATGTGTTAGTTTCATTTTAGTATCACTTATGACTCCATAGATTACAAGTCAATTACTGCTCCTGCATGCTCCTCTAAATAATATGAACGGAACAGATTAATCTCATTTGCTGGCAGGCTCTACATGTTGTCCTGAATTTCTCTTCATTCTTCACCGGATGTCTTATTTCCAACATTTTCCCTTTTCTCAGATGGGGGCAAAGAAGAAGCTGGCAAAAGAACAAGCCATCTTGCTAGTCACTTGAAGATTACTAGGTTAGCAGGGTTGCAACGAGTTCTCTGATTTGCAATCTTTGCACTAGTTACAGTTACACAGTTCAGAGGAGCTTGCCTTTCCACTGAAGTCTAAGTCCAAAGCATAGAACCTTTTTTTATTTATTGCACTAGTTACAGTTACTGCACAACCCTTTTTCATCATCTTAGATTGTTGTATATCATATGGAACCATTTAATATTCGTTATTTCTCTGTTTGAATGATGCACCAAGAAATCTGTACGTACAAGTTAGATGACCTCGTTTCAGCTTTGCTTGCTATTTGAATCTCCACTTGGTCTGTACGGACATGTGCTTGTAGTTTGAATCTCCATGTACAGGTTAACTCATGTAGGCACGTCGTACTCAAAAGAAAAAAAAACTCGGCAGGCAGGTCTGTACGTACACATGCAGTGGGTGTGTGGGTAGGCACGTCGTACTCAAAAGAAAAAAAAAACCTCGGCAGGCAGGTCTGTACGTACACATGCAGTGGGTGTGTGGGTCAAACCATGATATCCATGGGTGCACCGAGGGTCAGAAACTTAATTAAATGGTGCGCCCGGTGCTCCTGTTGGCAGCAAATGGATCGGTGGTTCAGTTGCGGTTCATCCTAAGGTTGAACCACCCCATTTTGACCAGCAAGCAGGAAAAATATGATGTATTAGCAAAAAATGCTCCATATATGGTATCAGTATTCAGACTTCAAAAAAATATGATACAACATGTACTCACAAGCAGAACAAGCAGTGAACTGGGAACAAAATTAAAGATTTTCATGTGCTGCTGCAATATAAATCAAATTCTGTGGTTGACACTCGTACCTTTGTGCTTTCAACAGCCAATGCATAGTCTTTCCAATAATCCTCAAAGTCATCACTTTCATTTTTATGTTTCTCTTCTTCCTCTATAGCCATGTCAGGTTCTGGTGATGCAGCAGTTTGTTGTAAATCAATGAAAAATCAGTTGCTGCTAGACCTGTGTCACCTATTCTTCTTTGTTTAGGGACAAATGAGTCGAGCATCAGCAAACTGAGGTCTGATCTCTTTCGCTTTTTCTCCGTTGGAAGTTTAAGGAAGATTTGTGTTTCTGCTCTCTTCTCCACTACGCTTGCAGCCTAGAATGAGAAACACGGTTAAGAGTTGGAATGCAGAGTCTTTCATTGTGGTACACATATAGTAGAATAAGCCCAACAAAAGATTTATAGAAGTTAATATTAGTTTTTTTTTTTTTCTCGAACACGTAGGAGAGCTGCACATCATTTTATTAAGAAGTAAAACAATATAATATTAATTAAACAAACTGGAATTGGAAGGTCATACCACAAGATCTTGCATTCGCTGCTCTTCAGGCCTTTTCTGCAACACAACTCTCTCAAACTGAACAGATGGTTGCCAGCGGGGTTGCAAAGGTAACTGATTCACTAAAGCAGCACCTTGACCATATGGAACAATCTGCGTGTTCTTGTCTCCCGCATGTTTAGTTTCAAATGCTTGACCCTTATTACACACCATCCTTTCTGTGATATTACTAGTCACTTCAAATGTTCTGAGATCTTTGCTCACCTCAGATGCCAATTTATTGTATTCTGAATTGCTTCCATCCACATCATCTGAATCAAGAACTATTATGCCACCCTTTTCTTTTTGTTCAGTTGGGTCCACAGAATGATTGGTCAATTTGCCACCTTCGATTTTGCCAACTGTCACAGAATTTTCAGAGGCATGTTCCAGACTAGCAAGGAAGTTGACCAATTGGACCTTGCGGTGACGAATGCTGTCCCAATCCTTTTTCGTATTGCCACATACCAAACTGCAGTTCCCATTTGCATCAGGAAGTGCATAACCACTGGAATACATTGCAGCTATGGGTTTAAATACACTGCTATTGCGCTCAGAAGGTTTCCTTTGCCTGCTGTAATATATGTCTGCAAACACAGAAAGTTAAGTTGGTTACATATCAGCATGACAGGAGCATTTGTTTTTCCATGCACACAAACACTCACAATAGGGGACAACCCCTCTGGTTTCCTCAGAGAAAAACACATCATGCCATAGTAGAGAAAGGTCAAGAAAAACTATTAAATATGCAAGTAGTGATTGTGCTGATCATTTATTGAATTCTATGACAAGCACCATCAATCTAAGTACAAATTCTGCCAATTTTCCATTTCACAAAGAGAAGAGCAAGCATTATAATAAGTTGTAAATACAGCAGACCTTTTGTTGGCAATGTCCTAGTGGTGTAAAATGTATCCAATAGCTTACAGTATTGCTACATTCATTTCAGTACTTGAAATGAAATACAAGGCATCATTGCATTCCCTACAATTTGCAATAACAAAACCAACCACCACAATCTTTTTTTTTTTTGCCCAATGCAGCTAAATAAAATTAAGTAGAACACAACACGCGCATAAAACAAACACATGGTAATCTTTATTTCACCAATTTCAAACCAAGCAGATTCCATCCTTGCAAATCCTAAAAAGTAAAAACTGTCTGCAACATCAAACAGGTAAATACACATTCGAGAGTTGCCAGGGCATCCATCTAGAAGCAGGTATCGGTGGCAGTTCTGTTCCGACATATGTGGATAATGGATAGAATCCCCTAATTAACAGGCAAAGTATCATGAAGTTGACACACGACAGATGAAACTCCAGCAGGCTCTCTGAACTAATAAACAGATTTCTTCAACCTTACAGCATACATGGGACATGAAAGGGGAGGAATAACAATCCAACCTTAGCCCTGCCTCGATTCCTGATGATGACTACATAGATACTTACACACATACACAGAGAGAAAGGGATACTATCATGGACCTTGCACTGCACCCGCAACAGCACGTTTGCACGGAGGAACCGCTTCTTGAAGAAGAAACAGAGATGAGAAGAATCGGTGGCTCTGAGACAGTAATCGGGTACCTATGGCGTTGTGCAACAGGGCTCACCAGCCATCTATTGGGCTAGGCATCCCCGAACAGGACGCGAGGCCTAGTTGGCCGTTGGACCAACCGGTGGAAATCAATTTAACAGTAGATAGCTAGCCAATCCACGGATCACGTGGGACCCTTGAATGACTGATAGCTGCTGGGTGGTCAGCTCGATCAGCTGGTAGGCCGATCGACACGACACGGATGGGATCACGTACTCGATGAAAAGTGGCCGTCGAGATCCTGCAACGACGACGCAGGCAACAGCTCTCGAGCCAAGACTCACAAAGCCATGCTGCAGCGCATGAAGCATGTGTGCGGACGATCCACGCGCCGGCCGGCGCCGCGTATGCAGATCTTCTTCACAGGTTAGTTGTCCTTTGCATGCGCGGCCACCTGAAATATACTATAGTACAAGTCAATCCGTCAGTCGTGATTGCTTGCAAAAGCTGGCTCTGCCGACCATCATCGCCGTGATCGTAACACGAGAGACGACAGACGTACTGTCGCTACCTACCTGCCTCCGACCAGCCCTGAAATTTAGTTGATTGCGACAGTTTCTAATGATCACAAGGTTAATTTCACCTCCATCTTAATTTACCCTGGTGTGTGTGTTTGATTCCTTGTGTTTTACTCAAACTTGAGCTGAGAGCTACATATTATTTGTCACAATTTTGTCGTGGATTATCCAATCCGATTTTTGACCTCTTAAGTTTTGGTAATCTACACACTTTTTTTTTGTAGACTAGGTAATCTAGCTACATACTGTACTTGTGTAAGAGCACCTCCAAACTTTTTTTAAAAAAAAATCAAAACCCAATTTCTGAAGCATGCCAATAGGTACTAAGAGAAAATTACGACTCCTATCTATCCCCCAACAGTTCTCTACATCTAGACAAAAAAAAGGTTAAATTTTCATCACTCAATCAATTTCTACTGTACCCTTACCTTATATAAAAAAATAGGAAAAATGAAAGGAGAAATATTCCAAACTTTGCGCAGTTTCTGTGTAGGCCCAAGCCTACGATGTGTAATTTACTAGAGGATGAGGCCCATATCCAGCAGTCCAGTCCAGCACAGAGGATAGCCGTAGCGGTGTGTCTGGACGCTGGCGCAAGCGCATGGATTCTCCTCTGTTTTTTCTACTAAACTGATGTATTAGTTTCAGTCCGCTTGGCACTTCAAAATCGATTTTGGGGGTGACACCATGGCAGCGACACTAATTTGCAGATTTCTGTGTGCACCGGCCAGAGTCCATGGGACAACCTTACCAAAGTTTTGGTTCAAGACAGACAGTTTGGCCTTCATTCAGAAATACTGAACCTAGTAAGTGGTAACAGTTCTGCTGAATATTTTTGATGGATAACATTGGGAAGGGAATATCTATTTTCATCTGTTGAACATGTCATTTCAAGTTATCAACATTAGGGAACACAATGCTACGAATCAGGCTACCACGCAGACATAAATTTATCACCGGTAGGAAAAAAAAATAGGTTATTCTGCATGCAGCATGAAAGAAAAATCCTGGTTTGCATACTTCATGTCCACTCCGAAATGGGGATCTTCCAATTTGATTGCACCACAAGTGGAACTAAAGAATATAATGTTCTTTTCTAGTTTGGTTGATGCAGGATATTTAACGAAATGAAAGATCCAGGATCTTCCACTGTCGCTGTTTTCCGTTAGATAACAGTTTCCACATGCAAGAATAGTACTATACCTACATTTTTCTCGGTCAACAATGTGTGTTCCTCCTCACTGTTGTTCATTTCAATGGAAGGGGTCAAGAGCTGCATTTTTACAAGAAAGCATAGCAAGACACGAGAGTTATCCTTTGCCTTTAGGAACATACCAATCCCTCTTTGTCTGATCATAGGCAAGTGAGGAACAGCTACCGTTGCGGTAATCCCATGAGAGGACCTTCTTCATCAGGCCTCGCAGCCTTTCAGCACCAGGACCAGGCTCAAAAACAGAGTCTTCACCCCTAGACAGACATGGATCAGCCCCTCCTTCTGAGCTCCCATCACACCATGCTCCTGGGGTGAACCGGCCTTCCGAGCGGTGCAAAAGCTCGCGGTCTATCTTGTCCAGGACCTTGTCATCCTTGGGGAACTTTCGTGCAAATGGTGCGCCACTCTTCACCATCTTGTTGAAGTCCTTCATGGAGAGGATCAATGGATGCTGCTTTGGAGGGTAGTCCCAAGCGATGTAGTGAAGGTCATGACCAACTGCTGTGCCTCGAAAATCATCAGAGTTGCAGATGACAGTTTGAAAATAGCCTTCTGGTGAGGAGATAAAGTTGACATAGTACATCAGGAGATTTCGTGGGAGATTATCCCAACCCCATATACAGTACTCAAGGAAGGATTTTGTGAGCATTATCCAAGCAGAACCTGCCAATCAAATACAGGAAGGCCATGATTATAGAACAGATTAAGAGTGACAAAACATGGTGACATCCTATACTACTAACAAGATGCATACATATAAATCATTACACCTTACAGAAATAGCTTTTTATTTTTTTCTATACCAGTATTAATTCATTTCAGAATGAGCTGAAACAAAGAAAACGAGCATCCTAGGCATGATCAATTAGACAAAATTGATCATTCAGGAAAAAAAAGCTACATGTCCAAACACTACGGGCTCGGTCCAAATATCTTTATCACAAACCTCCAGTCTGACAATTCAATGCATAGGTGACTATTGTTTTTGGCTCTCTTTTTTTGGCTAGAAAATGCCAAGCCTCTATGAGCATATTGGAGCAAGAGTTTATACCCACTTTAGACTTAGGAGGGCATGAGGACACTAGAACATAAGAAGCATAACTGATTAACTGATCATAGAACTGCATGAAGAACTACAAGAATTCACAATGACGGAAAACACTTAATAAGAACTAAAAATTTTAATTCACAATTATTAATTTAAGATGAACTAAGAAATTGCAGCTCGACCATGGCCAGGCAGCAATACTCTGCTAGCTTAAGACGCGACTAGGATCTGCTACCATAAGTTAATGCACCCAAACTTTCTTCTTGTGGCTGGCTGGTTGTAAACCAGCAAATTTGGAACCAGATTCCAATATAAAGTAGCATGCACAAGTGTAGTGACTACATGCCAATGTTCATGCCAACTGCCACATCAATGTATTGCCATATTATGGATATAACAGCTTCAAGCCTATGTGCTGAATATTGAATTGAGAACCAGGCTACCAGTATATAATTTGAAAGATGTTGGCAATTCTCTCCGTTCAGTAGTCATAGTAAGGTCAAACTTCTTTGACAGATAGAGCCCTGGGTCCAGCACAATTGGTTTCGCCCTTATATTACTGTGATTGGGGTAAAACATCAGAAATTAGGCACAAAAACAGACAGCATTTGTACAAACTGAACAAATTAACAGATTAGTAAGGAAACTTACACTTTCCACCCAGATAACCGAAAGTGCTCTATAAAATTAAGATTTCTTGGCAAAGAAGAGAAGACATGAAGTATATCTGGAAAAAAAACAATCATTTAACCATACAAGTACAGTACCTTTCACAGCTATTTTTGTAAAAAAAAAACACAGCTATGTAATGCTGCTGTGTATAAAGATTTAAGCTTCACTATATGGCAGTATATTCGAATGAACGATGACTGCTGATGCTATTATTACTGCCTTTCCATATGAATAGATGTCTAGATCATAAAAAATAAAGTGTGCCTACACATTTTGAGGCTCATGTCACTTCACTCATGTTATGAGTTTATGAAAAACGTGTAATATTGGAACAGAGAACACCTGTTCTGTTTGTTGCCACCTAACAGGTATTCATATCAAAGATAATTCAAAATAAATCTAATGCAGACTAGTGCCGAGAAAGGGGATGCAATCTATGAACTATGTTACACTTGAACTCCTCTGGAACTAAACATGATAATGCTTCCATAAGTAATGTTATCAACCAGACAGCAGAAACAAAGTTGCAGAAGGGTGGCTAAAGAACACTGACCATCTTGTGTCATGAGCGGATAATCCGACGCGCTGAGATTGATGAACCAGTCCCACTGGAGCCCCTCCTTGAGGAGAATGGCAACGGCGTGGAGCGTGCAGGCGACCATGGTCGGCCCTTTGTAGGTGACGAGGTTACCCTTGGCGATGACCCGCACATTCCCGACCTGGCTGAACATGGGATCCCCCTTGACGCACATGGCGAGGTCGATCCGCTCAGCGGCGGCGCCTCAGGTCGAGGTGCAGGATGTACTGGTTGCGCGGGTGGTAGATGGCCTGTAGCGTCGCCGCATCCGCAGGCCGTCCCCCCTTGGTGCCCTCGAGGAGGTACGCGATCCGCGGGCGGCTCGGCGTCGGAGTCGTCGAGTTGACGGCGGCGTCGTCGGGGGTTCTCGTCGTCGTCGCGGTCCCCGACGGCGGCGTTCCCCTTCAAGCAGCCCGGTTCTTGACTCCGCCTCGGCGGAGGGCGCGCCGCCCGCCGCCGTCGTCGCCCCGGTCGGCGAGGGAGACGACGCCGAACAGGGCGCGTCGCCCGGCGCGGCCGGTAGGGCGGCGAGAAGAGGCCGCACGCGGCGGCCCGAGGGAGCGTGGCCGTCACGAGCGGCCGGGCGAGGAAAGGGGGAGCAGCCACCGGCGGTCACCGAAACGCCGTAGCGTGGCCCGAGCCGAGCAACCCCCAATTCTTCCTCATTTGCTCGGTAGCGGCAAGCGCGCGTCTCCCTTCCCTTCTTTAGCTCAACCGAATCTAAAAGTGTCGAGTCTTACGGAGCATGCCGTCGTTTTCTCCGGTGAAATTGAACCTCGAGCGCGCGGAATTGGTCGGTCACGGGGATGAGCCGGATCTGCACCTCAGATGCAGCCGCTTAGGAGGAAGATTCTCAAGCGAAGTCTCAAAATTTCAAGAGCCTAGAGGGACTGTGCTCACCAGGTTGGGAGGACAGCGAAGGAGGCCGCCTAGATAATCCGAGCTCTCGCTCGCGACGAGCGAGGCGCGCAGGCCGCCGTTGTTCCAAGACGGGCAGCGAGCAGGCACAGCGTCGGCGTCGCGCGCACTTGCGGCGAGGGGAGGGCAAGACTCCGCCGGCACCGGCGAACGAGGGCGAAGCGAGCTCGCGAGGTCGCTGAGCGCCGCCGGCCGGCGCCTTCAGCAAGGCTCCGCTCCTCTCCGGTGAACCACTTGGCGGCTGGCTGGCGGTAGGCGGCGGTGGCAGCTGAGCTGAAGCTCTCACACCGAGAGCAGTGGCGGACCTAGAAATTGAAACAAGGGTAGTCCTCATAAAAAAAAAAATTCTTACCCAATACAACAAAACTCAAACTCAAAAAAAAATCGGTAAAATGACTATAAATTAACCAAAATTGCTAAACTTTTTTTTTTTGCCTATACCTCTTAAAAAGAAATGCTATATTTGATTTCTTCTTGCCTCAAAAATCCTGAAAACTTACAAAAATTTAATTCAATTGTAGGCTCAAAGATGATGATCTACAATCCCTAATCCTTTACAACCCCTAATCCTTTACAATCTTATCAATAAACCTCTTTTTACTTAAACTCATACTAATAGAAAAAATCATTCTTATCATGACAAAACACAAAAGTAAAGGTTTCTGCATTTCAAGTATTTGAGCATATTCAAGTACGAACTCTAAGGTTTGAGCAGATTCGAAAGTACGAACTCTAAGGTTTGTGCATTCAAGTATTTGAGCAGATTACACGAAATAAATTGCTAAATTGCAGTGATTAGAAATGAATTGTCTTACACTTACAAGGTGAATAGTATAGAAAATGTTTGATCAAAATTAAAATTTTGTATTATGTATACATGGATTTTCTAACAAATGAATTATCGCTAAGAAAAAGCAATATTAAATACCTTTTACAGATTACACAAGAATTAGCTTACAGATTACAACAAATGTATCATGTACACAAAAGTACTGAGCTTTCAAAGACAGATTTAGCTTCCTGTACTTATGATCAAAAGTGAGAGGTACTCTGTGCTACAGCCTAGCTGTACCATGAATATGCAACTAAATAATCTATATAGTCTTGTGGTGTGGTTAGTGACGGACCTATAGTAGCCCATAAAGAATATAAACTATCTTCTCGGTTTGCATGATAACTAACATGCGCTGTAATACAATAACAACCTACAGGGTTGTTGCACTAATGAATAAACAAAATCGTAGATCCAGGGAAGAACAGAAAGAGGAACTAACAACCATTGCATTAAATCGATATAGGGAAGCTTTTTTTGAGACTCACGTTCGAAGGTGGCAAGGATCTGAAGGGCCCGGATCTGAACTAGTAAAATAACACAAAGTAAACTAGAGGATCTGTGAAGACGAGCGCACCTGAAGACTCAACAAATGTAGTGAACTTAAAGGAAAAATTAATGGTAATGGGACTCAATTAAAGGAAAAACCATCGCAACACTTTACTCTACATACTTCTATGTAGAGAACTTATTATTACCTTATTTTCCTATACCATCCAATCCGAGGCCGAGAGACGACCGTGTACTGCGAGGCGGAGACGGAGACTCCCCGTAGCAAGCTCGCGGCCACCTCCCTCCGCACAGATCTCGCCGCCGCCGTCCGCAGAGAGGCTCGCGCTGATGCTCCTCCGCCGAGATGCGTGCCTGGCTCGCCGGTTGCCGCTCCTCTCCCTCCGCCGAGAGGCTCGCAGCCTCCCTCCGCGTAGATCTCGCCGCGGCCGTCGAGAAGCGCGCGCCGAGCGAAGCAGCCGTGCTCGCCGGTTGCTGCAGCCCGCGAGTGGGGAGGCACGGAGGCGGGGACGCGCGATGCCAGGGGGCCGCGACCGCGGCTCGCGAAGTGGGGACTGGGGACTGGGGAGGCGAGACGCGACACACGGGTCGCGTGGGTCACGGCCTCAGGGTCACGGGGCGGCGGCTGCTGGTGAAGTGTGGAGCGGGGATCGGGATCGGGAATTTGGGTGGGGAAACCCTAGAACCGAGCTTATATACCTCTTCGACGGTGGCGCGTGTCGGTGCGGGTATGGCGGGTTTCTGGATGCGGGATCTTTATTTCTTTTACCGTGAAAGATTTGCTCGTTGGGCACAACTCTATGCGCCGTGCGGGTGCCCGCGGCGAGACTCACGCCCGTATACGCGCCCGCTGGTATCATGCGTAGTGCGCGGTTATTTTCTACCCGTTGCCATCGGGAGCAACATGGCGGTGTAGTCAAGTCGGTCGTGACACGGTGTCATCGGCGGGCATCGGTGCGACCCGGCGTCACGGGCGCCCGAGGCTGTCGTATTTGCTTCTCTCCTCCGCCCGGTCCCTCTCTCTCCTCTGAGGTATCCTCAAGACCGGATCGTCAAATCCCATCAACAGGAACGCCATGTGCATTTGCATTGCATTGGATTCTGCGGGGCACTACTCTCGTGTCCGTCCGGACGCGATACTTTCGTGGACGGTGGTAAAGCATCGTTATACTAGGGAGCGGCGCATCCGTGTCCCCGACCTTGGTCTGCGACTGCTCGCACTAGCGGCGGCGCATCCGTGTCCCCGCCACAAACGGTCCTCCCCGCCCATGCGTGTCTCTGGCGCCAACGCCGCGCCGTAAAACCCGGAGCGTGAACTACGTAGTAGGAGTATAGGAGAAACGACCTAGTAGCACGCATCTCGATGAAGCTCGGGCCGTTGGATAATATGGGTTGCAACCCATAGTTGTTGGAAATAGCCCCTTGTATTTGGGATAGGGTTTCCTTTTTTACGTTAATGGGCCGGGCCTTGATTAGTTGCAAATACGATTAGTTGATTGATTACACCGATCAAGGTAGGATGATGCACTAGGCGGGGCTCATCGACAAAATTTTTAGGTGGGGCTCGAGTGGGGCTTCCTTTGTTGCGTAGCGGTAGGTGGCGCTTGAGCCCCACCGCTGCCCGACCGCCAACTCCGTCATTTGAAGCGGCGCTCACGCCGGTATGGTGTTGGAGTCCCTGGAAGGTGGATTTGGACTTGCGTCCGAGAGATAGAGGCATCGGGCCAATTTGGTGGGTCGTGGTGCAAAGTAGTAAAAAGTTTTGGGCCAAATTTTAGGGTAGTCCTGGGCCTACGGACTATCCACTAGGTCCGCCAGTGACCTCTGGTGTCCCCCCATCGCTGCCGAATTCGAGCATGGTGGGTGTTCCCATTGGGTGAGGATGCCAAGTCCGGAAAGGAACCGATCTTCTTCGAGCCATCAATGTCGGGAAGGCGGAACACCTCGCCGCTGAGGGGGTTGCAAACGAGGAGGCGTGATGTCGGCATCCTGGAACAAGCCGCCAAAGGCGCGGCGTGCCATGTCGGCAACCCTTATTGCCGACGATGGGAGCCGCAGCGTCGCCGAGATCGGCGAATTCGAGGAGCGGGAGGCCATCGCCGCCGCGGGCGCTAACGAGCCCCCCGCTGAAGAACTGCAGGTTGCCGGCTGGGTCGACGAGGTGGGCGGTGTTGACCCCCAAAATAGTCCTATGCATGAACAACGTATTAAGAGAATGAATGAATGCATGGACGGTGTTATTTTATATGAAGAACACGTGTCAAAAGATATCCTAAACATAGTCAAGAAGGAATGCAAGGCACGAAAGTCAAAGAAATCGCAAAAAGAGGCATGCACCGACAAAATGCAAAAAGATGGCTCTCTCGGACCGCGTCGGCGTCGGCGCTGGGCGCGTCCGGCGCGATGCATGCGCTGAAGCGTCCGGCGTCGCGCCCCGGCGCCATTCAAAAATAGGGTCCGATTGCATGGCTCGGACCGCGTCCGCAAGGCGCTGGCGGCGTCCGGTAGCCGGCGCTGGCGCATCGGCGCTTTATTTCGGGCGTCCGACGCCGTTTTCGCGTCGCGGAGATTTTCCTAATTCGGGTTGGTTTTTGGAGAGTCCCGATGTTTGGAACGCCCAAGGACGGTTTCCTAAAAGGATAAGACCACCCTCCTCTATATAATAAGAGGTTCATGGCGATTTGATCCCATCTACATCCAATCGACAAACACATCTACTATCGTCTTGCTTGTAGGTCATCCTCTCTCCTTCTTCTTCGCCGCCGATGCCATGAACGGAAGATCGACGACAATAACGCCCTAGAGCGGTTAGGCCGGCTAGGGCAGCCCATTGCCGCCGCGCGCCCTCACGGGGTCCATCCCGGGCGTGTGGGGTTTCGGGTTTCAAGAGACTTCGCCGGCGTGTCTTGCGTACCGCGCTCCCGACGAGGCTCCTCCGACGACGTGTCTTGCGTATCGCGCTCATCGTTGGAGGCACAAGGTCCAGGTGTGGACATCCCTAGGCGCTTGCCGATCCCTCGATTTCGGCTTGCCCTACGTAGAGCGATCTAGCTCTTTATTTGGTGTGTTACCGATTTTTATCGTCAACACACTTTTTGGCAACTCCGCTGGGGAACGATTGTTTCGGCTCTATTTTGTTGCCGAATCTATCTGCCCTAGATATTCTTAATTGATCTATCTTTTTCTATCTTGTGATCGCTAGTTCATCTGGCCTAAGGCCGGTTACAGCTCTTGTCCACGCAAGCTCGACAAGGAATCGGCCTCTGGCCGATTGTAATTGGTCGTACTTGCCCTAAAACTGCAGAGTCTGGTTCAATTCGACGCAGGGTGGAAAGCTCCTTCGTAATTAACTAGAGTTGCATCTTACGGAAGGTTACAGATTGGTTTTTAATACCACTATATTCTACGCATACACACTTGACTCTCTAGTAAAGCCATCACGACGATTGGATCTACCGTGTGTATTTGCATCTACGGGAGAAAAGAAGCGCTAGATTTGCTTTATTATTTTTGTTGCCCCGTGAAGTGCTAGTAGTGGAGATCAAAGCTCGCATATTATTGCTCCTCGTGAATTGGTTTATTTCTGAACTTCAAAGAAAGTTGAAAGCTTTTCTTTGAATATACATGGAGGCGTATCAAGATACTACATCTCAATATTCTTACTCCATGCCTAAGGTACAACTTGCAAATTTATATGATAGTTCTAATAATTATTTTGCAAGTAATATAGATTCTCATGTTGGTGTTGCTAGATATAATAGTACTAGATATGTTTCATCGGCTATTTACGTTGATAATTTGTCTTCACATTATAATTATGCACGTTATGATCAAGAGCCGATGATGGATGAAAATTCTTTTAGTTTTAATTCTTCTAGCAACATGCAGCCTGTGCATTCATATACATCGGCTATAAGTTCACAACGTGACATGCCGATGCATGACAAAAAAGAATTCATCAAAATTTTCCCAATCGGACTGGCCGAACTTAAAGATGCATTGTTAAACTTTAAAAGAACGGTTCAAAATCAGAATGAAGATTTCTTTTCAGTAAATGTCTTGAGATTACAAGAAAGAAAGAAAAGTTGCATGCTCCCTCGTAATCGGCTAAACCGGCTTTAAAGTCCCCAAGCCGATTGTTACCTCATGTGAAACAACTACCCGCCTTTGAATCGGTCAAGCCGACTTTTCGGTCGGCTAAGCCGATTGCCTCGGCAATCAATCCAAATTGGTCTCTTCGGCATCCAAAACCGATAAGACCAATTTAGGAGAGGATGCACATTCTTTACCTTGCAGGAAGACACATTCGATGGCTGAAATTCTCGAGAAAATAATCCAGCCATCTTAATTCGACCGGGACAAGCCGATTCCGCTATTGGAAAAAATGTTATAATCGGCGAGCCTAGAGAGCCTAAGAAGAAAAGGCAAAGTTCAGATCGTGAGGTGGTGCTACAAAAATCTAATGATAATCGGGAAAGCCTCAAGATCACCATCAAGTCTTACGGGCTCGGGGGCAAACTCAAAGTCCCATTCATAGCGAGAGGTCAACCACTAGTGTTATCGTCCAAAAGGGATTCTTTGGAATCAATTCTAAAGGTTGGCCAAAACAGTTGTAGAACTATGGGACAGAAAAAATCAGCAAGACCGATTGCTCAAATCGGTCAAGCTATTCATAAGCAAAAAGTGCAAAGACGCACATAAATGTGGAGTATTGGTTTCTCGCTCATTAATGTGTCAAGATCTTCACCAAAGGAGAGCGTGTGCTAGCGAAATTCACAATGGACAGCAAGTACTTACCTCGTAGCCGATTGAGCATTAGCCAATCGTGCTTCGATAAGAAAGAGCCAACTAAGTCAGCAAGGCCAACTACCTTACTTGAGATGGCTAAGCCGACCCCAGAGGCAACCGAGCTGGCTAAGGTTGCTGCCATTGAGCATGAATCGGCATTGACGACTTCCGAGTCGGCTAAGTCGATTCCTATTGTTGTAGATTTTTCCACAGGCGCTTCAGCAAGTTTCACCACTACTATGGTGGGTGTCGAGATGCAAGAAGAGCACGAGGAGGAAATCGATGACGTTAGAGAGAGAACACAAACTCTTTCCAAAGGTATTGCTAACGATGAGACCATCAAGAGTAGAACCTTTGTTGCTTCATCTTTCGTCACTAAGGTACAAGATTACATCGGCCTACATGTTGTCTTCAATTAGAAGGCCGATGATAATGTGTTGTTGAAGTTAAAGCTTTTCCCAATGCTTAATGTGAATTATACATATATGTGGATTGCTTTACTTATTTTAAATTCAATTCATACTTGGTCCCGAATGAGATATAAGTTATGTAATTACTTTGGGTTTTATGATTCGGGGCTAAGATTGAAGAATATTGCTCATGCCGATGTTTGTTCTACAATTAATTCTGGAATGAAAGATGATTGTAAAGGTGCGGCCAAATGGATTGATGTCAAATTTAATCTCTTCGCTCGCCAAGCATTGAAGCCGATTCTACAAGAAAATCGGCTTACAAATTTAATGCTCACCTTTGATTATATTCATTTGTGATCATGTCTTTGACATATTGCTGAAAAATAAATTTATTGATCACAATGCTTTGCCATCAACTCGAGCTTGTAAGAGTTTACATATTGCAAGTGTAATTCATTTGATAATACTTGTCATTGCAATGTGTTTCATCATGATATCCAATCGGGCATTGATAATGGCCGATTGAGGATTTCTGAAGCTCAACAAGTGGACCGATTAGATTCAATCGGGCCTGATGGCAGGAAGTTTTCAAATCGGCTTGAATTACTAGCCGATTCACTTCAAGATCAAGGCTCCAATGCCCAAAAAAGAGATGGAGAATCCTCAAATGAAGATAGAGCTGTTATCCACAAATTTCAAATTGAAGATGTTTCAAAGGATAGCAATATTGCTCCGATGTTAGAAAACACTGGGGGGCAAATAAAATTTCTCCATCTCCACCAAAAGTCGGTTGATTCCATTGAGCAAGGGGAATCGGCTGGAGGTCATTTTTCGCAGCATGTTCACGAAAAGGAGGATTCTCATAAAGCTAGCGGAGGCAAGAAGCATGACAAAGAAAAAGGCAATAGAAGACCGAAGCTTAGCTTCGAAGAGCTTCTAGCTAAATATACAAAGATAGGGAAGCGAATCGATTAAAGAAAACCCTAGCATCAAAGTTGCCTCCAAAGCATAATCCTCAAAAACAACATTGGCAAAGGAAGGTTTATGTTTCGTCATATTTCGAGCCACAACATGTGGAGTATGCAGCTCCGAAACGCTTGAAAGAGTCATCATCTTACAAAGACCGATTTGATCAAAATCGGTCCGGAGTTGTGCCAAAAGGGAAGGTGGTAAAGCAAGTTTACCGCGTGAAGTATGATGGACGTAAAAAGAAAAATTCAGATTTAAATGTCACCATTGAAAAGCCGATTACATTGTTGAAAAATCTGGCTATTGATGGTAAACAAGTTGGAAATTCAGCCATTTATATTGCAGGTACTAAATCTGAACAAAAGAAGATAAAAGTACCTAAGAACAAGAAAGAATTGTCACTGTCCACAATGAAGACAAAACCGACATGCCCAATCGGTTTACCAAGGTGGCAGGAAAAAGAATTGCAGAAGCTCAGCGCAGAGAAGCTAAGAGAAAGGGGCTTAGCATGGGTCCCTAAGGGAAGCATTAAAGATCGAAAGGATGGTGATCAAGGACGCGGTGCATCACAAACAAAGAATAGAAGGAAAAGACGCAAGACACAATTGCCAAGTTGGAGGTTTGCACCGAATCATCAAAACCATTGGTCATGGCATCATCCATTTTCTCACTTTTGTGTATATGTGGAATTCATCTCATGGTATGCATGGTTATCCCTCATATTCTTATGTTGATCCTTGGTATGGGTCTTTATACTATGGAGGGTTTCGAATTATCACGCTTATCAATGATCAAGAGCCGAAATATTTTATTTCGGTCATGCATATTCCTCGTGTGTGTGAATTCGCATGCGGCCGATACTTTGTTATCGCCCGAGCATGCAACATAGCCGATGAATATTTATAACCATCGTGCTATTTGAAGAAGCCCCCAAGAGAATTTTACTTGGTAACTTAAGGCCCGGGGGCAAGAAGAAGGTACATATATGATTGACAAACTTAGCCGATCACATGTATATTTAATCATGGTTTTTATTTGTTTATCAAGTTGAACCGATTGAATTTATGCATGTTTAAATCGTAGCTAATGTTCAATCATATTTGAGCCGATTATATGCGCTTTTTCAATCGTGCCTTACTTTGTCAAGTTTGGCCGATTGATGGTGTTAATCGTGCTTTTAGATATTTGCATACAAAATGTGTGCAAAGAGCAAACTTGCTTGCTCAATATGCATCCGGATTTGAGGTAAAAGATAAATAATTTCATTTACAACATTTGCCGATGCATGAAAGTTTGCTTGTTTGAGATTCTAGTGAAAAATTCGGTTCAACCAAGTTAATTGGACAAACCGATGTCATTAGTAATTTGGGGCAGCAATGTAAAATTCTTTTAAATCGGTCTATTTCTGTTCTGGACAATGGTAGTACCGATTTAGAGGATTGGAGAACTCCTCTCTTGTCTTTCTTGCAGGATCCTAATGATAAATTTGACAAGAATATTCGGCGGCTTGCTTTCAAGTATACATTGCATAATGAGCTTTATAGGAGGACTGCCGGAGATTTGTTGCTAAAGTGTCTAGGGGCTGATCAAGCAAGAGTGGAAATGGGAGAAGTGCATGAAGGCATTTGTGGTACGCATCAATCGGCTCCGAAGATGAAGTGGCTATTGAGAAGGGCTGGTTTTTATTGACCCACTATGATGGCCGATTGCTTTCGTTACTACAAAGGTTGTGAAGAGTGTCAACGGTTTGAAAATATTCAGCTAGTGTCGGCTGCCATGCTTCACCCTATCATCAAACCGTGGCCTTTCCGTGGTTGGGGCTTAGATTTCATTGGGCAGATTCATCCTCCATCTTCGAAGAGGTATAAGTTCATCTTGGTTGCTACCGACTACTTCACTAAATGGTCGGAGGCAGTTCCATTGAAGAACATGACATACAAGGAGGTAATTGAGTTCATCACCGAGTACATCATTCATAGATTCGGCATTCCCCAAACATTAACTACGGATCAAGGAACGTCATTTATGGCGAAGAAAGTAAAGGATTTTGCCAAATCATATAAGATCAAGATGCTCAATTCATCTCCATATTATGCTCAAGCCAATGGTCAAGCGGAAACCACTAACATGACTTTGATCAAGCTTATTAAAAGATAGATGAACATCCAAGAAGGTGGCATGAAGTCTTGTCAGAAGAGCAAGTCGTTCCAAATCGGTGACTTAGTGTGGCGAACTATATTACCGATAGGGACAAAGAGCAATTAATTTGGCAAGTGGTCACCCAATTGGAAAGGTTATTTCAAGATGGTCAAAGTGATATTCGGAAACTCCTATATGCTTGAGCCTATGAATGAAGAACGCCAAGCAAAGGCGATTAACGGGAGGTATTTGAAAAAATATTTCCCTAGTGTTTGGTAAGAGGCCTAGTGCTCTCCAAACAATGGCCGATGCATGCATCGCCCTTAGAATAAAAATGGCCGATACATAGTATCGCCCTTAGTTGTCAGACAACCGATATGATGGGCATTCGCGTTGTTTGGTTTTTCTTTGTCTTGTTTTCAGGTTCGTGCACCTCTCTCCCGAAAACAGGGGGCATATGTTGACACCCAAAATAGTCCTATGCATGAACAACGTATTAAGAGAATGAATGAATGCATGGACGGTGTTATTTTATATGAAGAACACGTGTCAAAAGATGTCCTAAACATAGTCAAGAAGGAATGCAAGGCACGAAAGTCAAAGAAATCAACAAAAGAGGCATGCACCGACAAAATGCACAGCGCCGGACGCCGGTATTGCATGGAGCCGCGTCCGCGCATGATGCGCTGGCGGGGCGTCCGGGGCTCTGGATCATGGCCCCGGCGTCCGGCGCGCGCGGGCGGCCCGGCGCGATCATGCGCTGAAGGTCCGGCGCGGCGTCCGGCGCCATTCAAAAATAGGGTCCGATTGCATGGCTCTGGATCGGACGGCCCGCGCCGGCGCTGGCGCGTCCGGCGCTTCTATTTTCGGGCGTCCGCGCCGTTTCGCGATCTGCGCCCGAGATTTTCCTAATTCGAACCGATTTTATTTCGGGTTGGTTTTGGAGAGTCCCGATGTTTGGAACGCCCAAGGACGGTTTCCTAAAAGGATAAGACCACCCTCCTATATATAATAAGAGGTTCATGGCCGATTTGATCCCATCTACATCCAATCGACAAACACATCTACTATCGTCTTGCTTGTAGGTCATCCTCTCTCCTTCTTCTTCGCCGCCGATGCCATGAACGGAAGATCGACGACAACAACGCCCTAGAGCGGTTAGGCGGCTAGGGCAGCCCATTGCCGCCGCGCCCTCACGGGTCCGTCCGGCGTGTGGGGTTTTGGGTTTCAGAGACTTCGCCGGCGTGTCTTGCGCATCGCGCCCCGACGAGGCTCCTCCGACGGCGTGTCTTGCGTATCGCGCTCATCATTGGAGGCACAAGGTCCAACTGTGGACATCCCTAGGCGCTTGCCGATCCCTCGATTTCGGCTTGCCCTACGTAGAGCGATCTAGCTCTTTATTTGGTGTGTTCTGATTTTTATCGTCAACGGGCGGGGACGAGGATATGGGAGATGCACGGTGGTGCGGCGAGGTGGAGCGGGCGCGCGGCGCCGGGCGAGTCGACCAGTAGCGGGTTTGCGGACCATTGCCCACGGAGGCCGCTGCGGCCGGAGCGAGCGGCATCTCGAGGGCCGAGGGACACCGGGCCGCGGCCGGGGCCGGTGGCTGCCGCCACCACGAGGGGAGAGTGGGGTTTTGCACTTCTGTAAGGAAGGGATGGAACCGGCGAACTACGATTGGCACATGCCAGGAGGATGCGCAGAGACATGAGTTCAACGTGGACCCGTGGACTCGTTCCACGTGGGCTCGTCTACAAAGTTTTCAAATCAGTGTGTGGTCTATTGAGTTGGGTCCATGGAGAGCTTTGAGTTGATTGGACGAGCATACACCACCGAAGGAACCGGGAGAAGCACAGTGCTGACGAGATAAATCTGTCAGCGCAAGCCCCGAGACAACAGACAAGCTCGCATTCTAAAAGTTCACTTGTCTAAAGGAACGAGGTCCTCTAAATTTGTACGACGCGACTTGCCTCTCCGATTCTCGATCCAAACCGTCCATTCTAGATCCAAGCGCAAGCTTCATAAAATCTGTAATCTAATAGGCCTCCAACCGGCCCATATGAGCCTATCCACCAATTCCTTTCCCCTCGTGACTCCCAGCCCCAACTCGCTCCTTTCCAGCGCCGGCGGCTCCTCCGTCGTCACCGCTACAGTTCGCCACCTCCTCTTCGCCCCTCATCGCTGCGGGCCGCGCACGGCCATGGTTTTCACCTGCTTCCCCACCGCGCACAGCCATCCCCAGCCTCCCGCCAATCCAGGCCCCCAACGGCGTCACCGTCGCCGCCATGGTCGTCAGCGCGGTGCGGCATCTCCCGGCTTGACCCTCACGGCCAAGTCCACGGCAGGGCTAGCCCGCACCCTGCCCCTCTCCGGGCCTCCCTTTCCGGCCGATGGGGGCGGCCCCGGCTCTGTCGAACCCGGACCAGCGCGACATTCTCCCCCCCACCGAGGACGCCACCGGCGGATGCGATCACCGGATCGACGCAGCAGTTCCATCCTCGGCCAGCGGCGCGTCATCGGAGAGGCGCGCGGTGCTCTGATTTTCGTCCACAGGATCGCACGCGCTGGACCGAGGAAGTTGTAGTGCGCTTGGTGGTCGGGGACTGAGAAAGCCGCTTGTTCTTGTAAAATGTGCATTCAAGGTGTTACGTTTCGTAATTTTTTGAGGTTGCTACCTTGTTTGTAAATGTTAGCAAAATGTAAATTGTCACTCAATAGGACTTGGTACTCATTGTAAGATGGCATTGGTTTATATATATATATATATATATATATATATATATATATATATATATATATATATAAATATATACGGAATGCATTTGTCATTTGTCACAATATACAAAAGTTGTTCCCGATCATATGTTTTGATTTGAGGTTGCTACCTTCTTTGTAAATGTTAGCAAAATGTAAATTGTCACTCAATAGGACTTGGTACTCATTGTAAGATGGCATTGGTTTATATATATATATATATATATATATATATATATATATATATATATATATATATATATATATATATATATATATATATATATATTTCGAATGCATTTGTCACTGCAATATACAAAAGTTGTTCCCGATCATATGTTTTGATCATCCAGCTTGAAGCCCCGAAGCAACATTGTCGCAAAAAGTCGCTAGCAAACTACTAAACACTATACTTGAACTACGAGAACCGAGAAACTATATGAACATTATACTTGAACTACAGAACATCCATGGACGATCAGTATTGCTAGAATTCGTCAATAACAGCAGTTGTCATTGGTCCAGTCACTAGTTACGAGAAGGAATTAATTGTCATGTATGGTTCGTAAATCCCTTCCTCGTGCAAAGATGACATTTGTGCTGTTGTGCCATCATCGACGCCAAGACTTGTATGGTTTCTTGCTCCTTTGAAAAAAAAGAGAATCAAATAGTTAAATATAATGAAACTCTTTGCAATGGATACAACTAGAGACAATTATATGTTTTGTGTCGTCGCATACCTTTGAACATTTTCCTTTTTTTCCTGTCACACACCTTTGTATTGTTTTCTTTGTTTTTAACTCCCTTTTTTTGCACACTTGCGCTTCTTCTCAAACCAAGCTTTTTGGCGCTTTGAGGTTTTTGTTTCCACCTCCTTTTTCTTTTTAGGCTTCTTTGTACTCAACAATTCATTAGGCACAAGTAACATTGGTGGGAGCGATGATGGGATCCATAGGGCACAATAACATTTTTTCTTCTATTTGCTTGCTGAGCATGTCAAGTGTGTTGTTTACTAACAAGATGCATTCTGGATGGCTTGCAGCTCGATGTGCTAAATTGTTGAATTTGCGAGCCATATCTTTGTAGTTCAACAATTCATCTAATTTTGGATTCTCTATTATGTCTCGGCCTTTGTTGTCTTGTACTTTTCCCTTTGCGTGCTTCCCGCATCCATCTCTTCAATTACATAGTGCGTGGGAAGTAATTTGATATTCATCAAATCAAGGACTTTTAAAGCATGGCCACATAGTATTCCAAGTCTATTGAATTGCCCACAAGTGCATGTACTAGTCTGTTCTAATGGATGACTGTTGACGGTCACTAACGACGTATTTTTAACGTCAACATTCTACCAATAAGGGGGTGAAACTATACCTTACTACACACATATGCATTTATTATTGACATAATTCCACTTGTAGTGCAGAAATAATATTTTGCAGGATTTATATAAAAACCAAGTGGAAAATGTACCAAAAGGCGCCATCTGGGAAAGCGCATTCTTGAAGGATATCAAGCCCAATGGAGAAACGGACCAAACACGCAAAAATGGGCCGAGCCAACACCGCCCTACAACTTTTCAGGCCCGACACAGCCCACCTGCCAAAGCTCAGGGGCGGGGCCAGGGGTGTGCGCACCGCACCTAAGGTGCGCCCCAAGACCCACTTTGGCGCCGATCCGGCCCAACTTTGGCGAGGCGGTGCATTAAGTGTCCAAAACCGGCGGTGCGAGGGGGTGCGTGGCGTGGTACAGTGAACCTAGACGAGTGTAGAGGCGGTTTATGCCATTAGGAGGAGAATATTCCATGGTTTATTCCTCCACCCTCCTCCTATAAATAGATGGCCTCTCCCCTCTCACTCACACACACCTCACAAGAGAGCCACTCTCTCCCTCTCTACTCTTCTTCCTCCTCCTCCTAGTAGATTAGTAGGATGTGGAGCTAGGCAAAGCCACCAAGGAGGGCTTGGCTCCTTGGAAGATGGATTTCCGGTATAATCTATTTATGGTAATCTTCCAATGCCTTGCCACTTTACCTTGTCTTGGTTGTGCATTAGAATTAGAGTCTTCATGTTATTTCTATACCTCATGATTTATCCTATGATCTAACATGTTGTTCTTGACATGATCATGACACATGAGCTAGTCTATAGTTTCTATGTTGTGATATCGTCATATAGAACTTTATGCTTAAACCATTCATGCAATATAATTGAGTAGTGTCGGGATTGTGCTGAATGGCGGTTCGTTGTGTCCTTCGGGCTTGCTCGTGTCCTATTCCATCCATCCGTAGGGTGGGGACGATGGGGGACATGAGTAGTGTCCTAGTATGCGGACGTGGTGTCCGGATGCCAGGTATCCTTCGAATATGACGGCATGCCACAGTCGAGGCGGTAGGCGGCAGGGTTGTGACAGCCCTGTCCGTCCTTTGTAATCCCCCCACGTTCGTATGTTGTGTAGAAGTCTAAAGTGCCTTTTCATTGGGCGGTATGCACCGGGAAGGTCTCCCTGTCCATCTCACTCTCAGCTCCGACCTCCTACTCATGAGTGTTGCGTGACTATTGTTGGTATACCTTATAGCATAAAATATAGAGGTTTTTAAAATGAAAATAAGGGCTTAAAATGAATATCAACATAGTATAGGGGCTTGACTAACATGATTCCACTAGTTTTGGTGATTTATATATTTTTCAGGGATTAAACAGAAAATGCCCAAGAGTTTGCAAGCCCTACGACATAAAGACGTATATCCTTGAAGTATCTCAACTTGGAACCCACGTAAGAACATTCTAGAAGAGACCGAGAGCACCGGAAGGAGGGTGGGGCCCACTGGCAGAGCAGGCGGCGGCCGCCCCACTTGGCCGGCGGCGGCCGCCCGGTGGGGCCCCCGTCGCCTCCCATTCAAGGTCGGTTCAGCACCGCCTATGAGGAGCAATCTAGGCCATTTTCAAGGTCGGTTTGATCCAAGGGTCATGTCGTGCATCCTCAGGGGCTATATAAGGAGACCCCCTGCCCCCAGGGTGAAACCCTAATTCATTCTAACTCATTCTACTCCAAGTCATCAAGTCAAGATCCCAAGCCCTAGTTCCACCATAATTAGAGCATTAGCTATCTAGGCTAGTTCTAGAGGAAGTCAAGGTTCGTCTTGAATTCCTGATAGTCAAGAAGTAGCGGGGAGCGAAGCTTCACGTGGCTTCTCTCTTGTATCTCATTTGTAAGTATACAATTGCCATGACTTTATTCTATTTAATGATTATATTCTTAGTTATATGTTTCAATGTCTATTATGATTATATATCTAGTATAGTTAGATTGCCTTTATATTCAAGCATGGAGTCGTATAGCGCCCACTTAGAGAGCTCCTATGTGGGTGGTCGACAATGTGTAAACGTGGTGTTTATACAACGTTTGCCTGCGACATCACCCTATATTCCGGGACGTGTGGTAGATCGTGGATGTGATACTCCCATTGAGTCCTTTGGAGTCCACCACCCGAATGTAGGGCTAGTTGAACTTTGTTACTATGGTAGGTTGGTTTTGTTCCTAATCTTCCTTAGTAATATTCACCATGTGTAGATATATTGCTTTCCCGCCATGATTGCTAGGTGTATTGCACTAATCTTAGTATGCATTGACATATAAGTAGGAGTAACATAGGAATATTCTGTCTATTCTACCTATACCACCTATTTACCTTTTATGATACATTCTAGTGGCATACCATGATCTTTGACTTGGCACTTATCATTTATCATTATCTTTATATGACTTACCCCCTGTTCGAGTAGTTAGATTACATATGGTTATTCTACCTTACAACCCCGCAAGTGACCTCAATCAATCTACCCATAACCTACCCCTTCCCCGTGGTAATATATAAATACGATACCTAGACTTACTCCCGGTGAAGTGCTACATTGGTTATTCTATCTAGGCGCTTTGCAGATATCATATTCATATTTATTGCAAGAGAATCAAGTGTCATATTAAGAATACCATTCGTGCATTTCTTAGCGTTGTTAAACTAGGGTGACAGACTAGTTTCGTAGGCAATGCTAGAATGTGTGGTATAGCTTTTATGCCTATCGTGGTGAGATTAACTCCACCATCGATAATGTTATAGAGTCACACACCATAACTAACACCGTCTAACTTTATTAACTCTCCGCTCTGACTTTTATTGGAATGTGAGATTAACTCCACATCCAAGCTAACTTATTAGATAGATACCATTTATACATTTCTGGCGCCGTCCTAAGAGTGGGTCTTAATCCATTCTTTTGTGATTGCGTTAAGAAATGTCAACAACTATCAGCTGGTTCTATGCATAGCCATGACTAGAATCTGTATGCCCCACTTAGGACTTTCTTTATTCCTTATTTATCTTTATCCTTGAGTTTGGCTTGAGTGAGTGTGTCAAGTTATCAAGTTACCGTTCCTTTATATCCCCTGTTATAAGCATTGGTCTATTACACAGTCGTGTTATCTTGTTCATGTCTCTATTAGATCCTTTTCCACCATGCCTTCCTTTGGGAAAATATAAATAACGATACCCTGAATACTTCCGGGTGAAATGCTACAATGATAGATCCGTGCGCTTGCGGATGAATATCTAATATGGCAAGGTCTATCACCGTTGATGTTCCTAGTCTGATCACCGACATGGTGGTTTCACTTAGGAATGTCAGCGGCACATTTCTGGTGCCGTTATTAGAGATGGGTTCTAAACCTGTTTCTAATGATTGCGTTAAGAAATGTCAACAATGACCAATGACTTTGTACTCCTTCTCTAAGGTGAAATTTTCATCTAGGCTCCCAATTGCTACAAGATATTCATTTGTTCCTTCCAATGTTGTGGTGCATGCTACCATTGATCTCTCATATTCACTTTGAATAGCTTCAAAAATAGTTGGTGTGTACAACTTGCTAGCTTGGATTAACATAGGTGTTCTCATTTTGATTCTAGGTAATTTTTTCCTTGAATCAAATTCAGATTGCAATTCATTCTTTCTTTTATAATCCACAACCCTTTCAAATTGCTTGAGAAATCTAATTATATCAAAATCTGATTTGAAATGCCGCTTTAGGTCGTTGTTAAAACTCTCACCGAAGTTGTGTACTTCTCATCCCTAATGTGAACACATCCTTCATATAACATTCAGCCCATTTTCCCTTTCCTTGTATATGCTATCCAACCAAGTTTGCTTGCTTGCCTTTGACCTCATGTTGTTGAATGCTTCTTCAAATGTTGCTTCATCTTCATACTCATACATACACGCACTGAAATATGAGAGAATACTTGGTTCTTTATTGTTTTCTTCTACTTCTTGTTCGGGAGAAGAATCTGATTCCTCATCAACTAGTTCAAGTATATGCTTGACGGCATTCTGCATAATGTGAAAAGTGCATAGACCATGCCATGATTCTAAAAAGACTGCCTTAATTGCTTTTCCCATTGCATAATCTTGATCCGTATATATTGTTTTGGGCTGCTTGCCATTATTGGCTCTCAAGAAGGTCTCAAATAGCCACTTGAAAGATTCAAATGTCTCATCATACATGAGACAAGCACCAAATACCACCGTTTCTCTAAAATGATTGAACCCAACAAATACGCCAAAAGGCCAACTCTCCCCTGTTTGTACCAAAGGTAGTATCGAAACCCGACAACATCACCAAAATATGCATAGTCCGTGAGCATTTTAGCATCAGCCCAGAATATGTTTGCAACTGTTCTTCTCGATCCATCCGCAATGCATACTTGAAATGATGGGTTCTCGGCAATTTTTTCCCGAAAATACATAAGCATGCTTCCTGCTTGACCATATGCCATCTCCGTTGTCGCTTGCCCCGTAAATAGTTCTTCCGGTCTTGAAGAGTGTAAGCGAGATTATCCGAGCCACCAACTTGGATGCAAGCCAACTCATGAGCAGACTTTGGGCCCAATTCTGCATCGTCACCGTCTTAATTTCAAAACCTTGTAATCGTGAAATTTTTCTCTGCGACACCATTAAGTGTGAGGTTTGTGGCGGTTGAAGGGTGTGATTGTGTTCCAAAAACACATCGGTCACTTTATAGTTTTCCTTATCCTTGTCCATTATACGCCCCATACGAACTTCACGGTTGGTTCTAGTTTCAGCTCTTGGACACTTTGTTAGATGATCTCTTTATCCGGCTTTCTACTACCCTCATTTGCACAAACATATCTGCAGGAACTAATCTTCCCATCCGACTTTCTTTTGTTGGTGTATTGTTTTCGACCTCGAAGCCTTTTTGACCACTTGAGGTAAAAGAAAACATCCAAGCCTCATCTATAGTACTGAACTCCATGCCAACTTGAGGTAAAAGACTAGGAAGCAAGCACTCTCTACAAGAAAACAAATAAAGATGGTATTATGCTGAACAACTACAATCTATCCCCAAATTAGTTGGAGCACAAAAAGTAATCATGGTATTACACACCTTTTTCTTCCTTCTTAAATATGCAGATTTTGTTTTCCTTCAATCAAGTTCCATCTTAAATATCAGATATGCTTGAATCGATCAATTCCAACAACATCCAGTCACGAGAACAATAAAATCAAATCAGAACAACTCCAAGAGAGCATGTGAGTATTGATTAAAAAAAATAGATCACGTGAGTGCAGAATTCAATCTGCTTACCGATCCGGAGCATCAGAGCAGCAGAAGTCCAATCCCGAACATCGCAGCAGCAGAAGTCCCGGCGCTCGCCCCGTCCACTCGCGCCAAAAAAACTCACGGCGCTCCCTTGTCCCGCCAGAACCAAAATATTTACGTGAGTGGTTGGTTTTTTTTTGAGTAATGGCTGTGTTGGTATTGGGCCAAAGCCCAGCTACCAGATGGAGGCTTGCGCTGGAATTCCCTTACGCTTGGATCTAGAATGGATGGACTGGATGAGCAACTGGAGAGACAAGTCCGTCCGTACAACTGGAGAGGACCTCGTTCCTGTCTAAAACCCTGAGAAGAGTTAGATTTTTTTTTTGAGATTACACAGTACAACGCAGACGCTCAACACGCACGCATACTCACCCCTATGAACACACGCGACGCAAACCCTACCCCTATGAGCACCTTCGAAGGATCGAGCCGCAAGAAATCTTGAAGTTCCGAAGTCACCATGGCGCCGCCGCTATCGCATCGGGGACGTCGCCTACCACTTTAATGCATAGTGCGGAAAATCTCGAAAATAAATTCGGGATAAAGTGTCGCACCTGGGATTTGAACCCCGGGTGGGAGCCCCTAACCAATGGCCTTTACCATTGAGCCATGAGCCCCTGAGAAGAGTTAGATTAAAGGAGTACTAATTCACCCATTTGCTACTTCATCTCAGTTCTGTGCCAAACGACCATCCAAAAACATGGCTCCTTACAAGAAGCGAAGGCTGTTTTAGAATTAAGATAAGAAGTCGTAGCCGTGAAAACATGGCTCCTCTCAGCTGCTTCTTACAAGCTTGATGTAAATTATTATAAAAGTATCATCGGTGCCCTTTTTGGCAAACGTTTTCGAAAACAGCTTTAGCTCCATCAAAGAAAATGCTCTATAAGAGGAGTCCACCAAACTGACCCTTAGACGTTCCTGGTGGTTGATTCGACAATTTGCTGGTACGAAAGGAGAAAGGCAATCGAATGCACACGGGAAATTTGGAAATGATTGAGTTTGTTTTGCTTCGATGGTCACGTTCAATGATTCATAGTACTCAGCAAACAGAACTCAGCAGGATCCTATCAGTACCCGGCAGAAGTTTTCCCAAGATGAATACTACTAAGAAACCTCTCAAGGCATGCTTTGGAGAATTCTAAACTACATCACTACTTTACAACACAGCTAAATGAACCAGAGTAACCAAAAGCCTATATTTCTGCTTTACAATACAAAAATGATCAAACTCCTAGATCAAAGCGGATATTCTTTTTCCTTTCCGGACACTAACCTATGTTAAACTGTAGAAACTTGGCCACAGTCCTACACTTCAGATATTGATATCAATTCAATGTTCTTTTATTGACCAATGATATTCTTCCATGTTTTTGAACAAGCCCCATACCAGCTGGATGCTGGAATAAACTACAACTCAGACAAACCATCAATCATCTCTCGTCCTCCCACCCTGGAATGTTTGCTGTGGCCTCATTGACCATCTTCACAAGAGTGACCTGAAAAGGAAATTCAGATTAAAATACAAATATAGGATGCCATCGTCAGTAAAACCCCAATGTTAACCTTAATGCTAAATGATAAACTACTTGCCATTTAGCCATTATTCTGGCTAAACGGACACTAAAATGGGCAAAACAACTGTTTAAACATGGTAAATAGTCAATTAAATGGAACGCGTGCCACCATGTAGCGTTTAGACGGTGTGTAAACAACCGTTTAGGCAAACAGTCATATATCCTGATTTTCGATTATATCTATACAAACACACCAAGGCTATATAGTATGAAACAACTAAGGATTCTACTGAAACTGTTGAACATAAATCCCATAAGTTCACCCTACAATTTGCAATGAACTTGTGATGCCATTTGAGCTTCCTCAAATGTCCACTCCATCGCTGCATGGATTGCCAGCAAAAATGGCAGCAGCTCTGGATGACAAAAAACAATAACAACATTTCAACAGTGTCTTGGCCCAATTGGATAATACTAGTCTTGAAAAGAATAACAAAACAAATTAAGAGCTACATATTTAACATATGCAAAAACGGGATGACCTGCTCTTTCAGAGTTTTTAATATATTGCAATAATCAACAATTGAAGATTTGGCAAACAAAGCAATTCTACAAAGGTTATGTCGAGGCACTCCCCAGATCCTTCAAAACATTCCCCAAGAATCTAATGCAAGAAAAGAAGAGTATGACAATTTTTTCCTTTCTTAAGGCAGAAAAACAGTATGCACCTACTTTCAAACTTTTGGGATTTCAGTTTGGTTCTTAACAAGTCTGGTCAGATCCATCACAATTATATTAGAATCAAGGTTTTTAAAGAGGCAAGGCAGGACGTGGCGAGCCACTCTTCAAGTCCACTAGGCGACGCCTACGCTACCATAAGGTGAGGGAAATAGCAGTAAGGAATAGGCAAGAAAAAAAAAAAAAAAAAAGGAAAAAGAAAAACAAGTAAAGTACAAATATAAAGAGAAGTGCTCGCCCAACCCACAAGTGATCTCTTGTATTTATCCCTTCTCAGGTCTACCTCACATGCCGCCTAGGAACTCTCTACTTCTCCTTCACGCTGCCTGGGTCTCTGCTTCTCCTTCACGCAGGCGCCGCTGCATCTCCCTCCTTGACGCAGGTACAGCACCGCTGCATCTCCTCCCTCATGGCTCACGCAGGCAGGCGGCGCTGCCCTCCCTCATGCTGCTCTTGGCTGCGGGCGTTCAGCCGCTCCTTCCCTACCTCTTGTTGCTGCTCCCTCAGATTCCCATCTCGATCAACTGTCGCCTCCATCACAGATGACCCAGGCGGTGGGGGATTTGGTGGGGATAAGAAAGGAGGCAGCTGCATGGCCTTTCCCTATCGCTTTCCTCCCGATTCCTCCATGGCTATCTCACTACTTTTCGTAGGCGTCGGGGGCGCCTTACTCCCTACAAGTGCCATTGTCGCCTAGGCGACGCCTTAAAAATACTGATTAAAATAAGAGCGCACATGTTTCCCTTTCTGACCAAAAAGACAAAGCATGTAATCATCCTAAAGCTTTTGGTGCTGAACTCATATTACAATAGCATAATTGCATGAACATCTACTGACTACTGAAAATGCATATCATTGAGGATCAATCAGTTGTAGATATCAATACGATCACAAAGCTTAAACTAATAAATGATAGTTTTCTAATATTCATAACAAAAATAGGTTAGAACATCAGGTGATAAAAAAAATATCACAAATGATCTTAGATATAAACTGTGATTTTGGTTCATTCAAATTCTACAAAGCAATATCTATGAAAATGGACCTTTCTTGCCCTTAGTAAAAATGAACTCAAACACAAGGGTGCAAACAAGAGGAGGCAACATAAATTTCATTAGATAGATGGATCACCTAGCCTAAATGTGACCAACAATCTAAAATGAATCTCCAACAATATATAGAACATACGCCATACAGGAATAAGACCACTAAGGACAAATATCAATATTCTACATTTCAGTCAATATTTTTTGCAGCATACTTGATGGAGCACTTTTTTTTTGTGTTTTTGGAGGGGTGTAAATTAGCAAGGACAAATTAATGGCAATTCAGAATTTTCATATGAACGTGAAAAGGCCAATCATCTATAGAAGCAAAAGAGCAACATGCATCCCCAACATTACAAATATTATGCACATACCACACTTTCAGGAACTCTTGGAGGGGGCAGCGAAAGATTTCTTGGTGGCGGTGATTGAAGGTTAGATCTTTTGTCAAAACGCCATTCACCGATTTTCCCATAAGTTAGCACACCCTGAGTTAGCACAAAAAATAGCATAAGCATATCATCTTTCTCTGATGTAGAGCAATAGAGAGCATCAGCATGGTTGAATATTTAATAGATGCTTAGACTGAAGTATTATCACCTTCATTGAATAATCACATCCATACGTATAATGGATGATGAATGTCTTGTCCGTTTTCAGGTCCCAAGGAGGCTGCAGTCATCATGAAGCACATCTTAAGTGAAATAAACTGTCATCACCCCACTATGAGATGATCTATCTAATGACAAGACTTCTCATCACCTGAATCATAAAATCTTTACGGAGACTATAGCACACCGTGCAGTGCACTAGCAACAGCGTATGCATACCTGCAAATATGAAAGGGAAAGAGAAATTAATAGGAATAGCACATGTTGAGGAGAATAAACAAAAGCAGAGAAGAAATTTATACTCATATTTCCAAGACCCATCCGAATGCTTTTGTCTGTCTCCTGATCCTCTTTCATTTGTAATGAAACATTCATCCAGGTTGGAGCAATCTTCTCAAGCTGAGCCTAAAGATGTTTGTGAAGACATCCATAATAGGTTAGTCAAGATTGAAATGGCAGGTAAACAGAGTGGATCAGCATTGATCGATTTCACTAAAACAAATCAATATCTACATGTGCAGAACAAATAAAATAATAGAAACCAAGAAGAACAATGTCATAGGCATCTATTCCAGTTTTGGCAACAACCATAACTAGATCAATGTTCTATTGACAATTAGATACCTTCTTGATTATAACTGGAGAGTTGCCAATAGGATCAATATTTGAAACAGGATCAATATTTGAAACAGGCCCTTTTTCTTCTGGAAAAAACTTCCTCAATATCTTCTCATTCTCAGTGGGTTTGATGTAGAAAAATGGGAATGCCGCTGGTTCATCACCATGCGCTAAGTTTGGCAAAGGTTTCACAAAGATATGATCCGGCTTTGCCATTAGTATATACCTGCAAATATTTCCATTTTGAGAACATACAAATCCTTCAACCATAATAAGAAAAACAAGGAAATATACTTACTCTTCTGCGATCTTTGCTTTCTGGAGCCACTGGACAAACGCCCAAGGCCTATTTAAGACAATATATCCCTGAATAAATCATCATATCAGCAAGCACACATGGTGGTATCATCGTAAACTGAAAAACAAACACCACAAAAGGAACAACCAAAATCTGACCTTATCCTTGCCTTCAGGAAGGGGGTCAACCACCATGGTGGGTATCTCATCCATCAATCCATCAGGCTTCCCCGAGTGAAGGATCCTAGTGAAGCCACCCATGTCAGAACCAGGCCGGTCCCTCATCTCCTTGTACCAGTAGTGCATTATCCGCGACTGCCACTGACTGTACAGTGCGTCCGTCGCCGTAAGCGCGACGTGGAACCGCTTCGCGGGGTCCGAACCAGAGCCCGTCGAGTCGTGATCCCCGCCGCCGCCGCTGCCGAGGAACTTGCGCGACCCATCCCGTCCCCGGCCATGCATCGTCAGGAGGTTGTAGGTCACAAAGAAGCATCCTATAGAGATGAGGACGAGCAACCAGGGGGAAACCTTGCCCGCATTCTTCCTCCCGCTCATCATTGACGCCCCCAACCCGCAACCAGTGGCGCCGCTACTCCTCTCGAGCAGTGTGAGACAGCGCCAGCGGGTAACCAACCGCGGGAATCACCGGGGAGCCTACCAGGAGATATAGCGCTGGGTGAGTCGCTAGTCGGATCTGAGATTGGGATCGCCTCCAGCTGGTGAAACTGACGGATCGGGGGAAGGAATATGGCAGAGAGGTAAGGGGAAGGCGAGGGAAACTGACCACAGCGAGGTAGGCGGTGGCCGGAGAGACCCCAGTGCTCGCCGGCAGTCGCCTCCGCCGCGGCGATTGCGTGGTGCGGCAGGAAAGGGTGGAACTCGTTACGGAAGAACTGACGAAGACTGACGAAGGGCACAAGGCAGAGGAACTCGTTTCATGCTCCGTCTGTCAATAGTGTTGTGAAACATGTCGTCGCGGTTAGGACCTTCCCTCTCCGTCTCTCGTGATCACGTAGTAGATGAAAGTAGTAGAACAAAGTAGGACACAAAGATAGAGAGACTATTTTTTATTCATCTGAATATCGATAATTACAACATAGATCTCCCACGTATATATAGTCCTGCCAAGGCCTAAGAGTTTTGGTAAGAGCCCACATACAAACGGACTAGGATTAGGATTCCTCCTTCTCCTTTCCTTCTAGGGACAGAGTCCGTGTGTTTTACAACACTCCCCCTTGGGCGATTACCACGATATGCATATGCCTCATCAAAAACTCCATCCGAAACCCGGTGGGAAAAAACGGTTCTTGGAGAAAAGAGTACATCGCATTCGTTAATTGCATTGCACATGTTGTCTCATTAAAAACCTTGTGTGAGAAACCTTCAAGTAAAAACTCACGTAGGGAAAAAAGAGTACAACATTTAACCTTCTTGGTCATATATTCTTCAGGATATTCTATTCTTCATGAATAGATATTAATCTTCATAATCTATGCATAAACTTCGGTGTTTTAGCAAATATGATCTACTTGATCTTTGTAATTCTAGTGGTTTACCTTAAAGGCAGATTCAATAAAATATGCTCCCCCTCATAAAACCAAACTTTGAACTTCATTGTTCAAACCACACTTTTTCATAAACGTGTGTAAATAAAAGTTGGCTCATAATTCTTCTATGAATTATATGAGAGCAATATGCTTCATGCATAATGACCACTTATTAGTTGTGCAAAACAAATAAATATTATCCTTCAGAGAAATAGATCCTTTCATAGGATTATTGGGGTAAATAAATTAATATTCAATATCTTCTAGATAGTGTATCAAACATATACTAGAGTTTGAATACTTATAATTAATCCTTAGTGGATTTTCAAATTGTATTCTATAAATCTTCGAGATTTTGATTGTATAAATCCAGGTCTTCCATTTGGCATTTAGGAGATAATTCAATTGCCAAAACCACCATTATTCTTATACCTTCCATGGTATATATAGAGGATATCAATACTACATTGCTAGCTTTTCATACACTTTCTAAGTGTTTTGATGACACCTTCACGGTATTTAAGATTCCTCATTTTCTTTCTCTCGGGTCTATATTCACTTCAAGGATGAATGGTGTTTATTCAAAAATTGACTGGTAAATCCTTCATGGATTAATTCCTTCAAGGATGTACATTCATTCTTAATGAATTAATAATTCTCTTCTATGAGATACATTCTCTCTTGGATCGGAGATGAGTGATATACGCAATGACATAGCGTTATTCACTTTGTAAAATCATTTAATGATTGCAATCCTTCTAGGACATGCTCTTCTTGAGACTTAAATATTCATTCAGAATATATATACCTTAGACTTTAATACTTAGTATGAGATTTCTACAAGTTGCGATTTATATTCTTCAGGAATTATATGGATTTTCATAATCCACTATTAGCTCGCATATTCGATATTCATTCGTTTCATTTGCCCGAGATATAGCGTAACATTAATTTCTTCTTAACGGGAGATTCAACCTCAATTGCATTCTTCATTGACCCGATATAATCGCTTCTGCACGATTTTGCCATGGACTTTGTTTCCGGATCCGGGTTCTCATAAGAGAAACATTTGCAATTAAAAAGGTAGTTTGTCGACAATTATTTTCTTTCTCCCAATACTCTCACAACGTGAGAATATTTTATCTCTGTCATTTCCCAAACAAGAGATGGTATATTGTTCTCGCATACCCAACACTAGTGAGGTGCGCGCTTATTGTGTTGGATGTCATCTTCGTGATGATCCTCTTCATGAGGTGCTTAACCTTCTTCATGAGGCGTTCTCTTAACGAGAATGGAGGAGTTCCATTTCTTTTCTATTTAACGTGTATACACTAAACTAGAACCCACAGGCCCCCCGTAGATTTTAGATTGATAGTATATAACATTTAGTTTACTACTAGTAAACACAACTTCTGGGTTTATAACTTCAAGTTACTCCTCTCATTTTAAAAATATCGGCATATGCTCGCGCTCAGGGCTTCACAAGAGCATTAGTCAAACTATTGTATGACATAGTGTGTGATACTATTCTGCTTCAAGCTTTATGGAATATTTTCTCTTAAGATCATTTTCCTTCTATGGAAATAATATTTGGCATTCAAAATATAGGCTTTCTCTCCCCCTAATGCCAATATTAGATCATTAATAGCATACTTCAAAAAATATATCCCCTATCATGGGCTTACTTCAAATTCATATATCTTCAACTACAAGTGGAGGCCCATTTATGTATGCTATGATTAAATTTTATGGGAAATATTCACACACATATTTCAATATGGGGGTTATTATTCATTATGCAACGAGCTAGAATACTTAAAGTGCATTTAAGAATGTTCCGCATTCATACAAAATCAGGGATGTTCTCCCCCTAATATGCACAAAACATAGTTTAGAAAACTATTTATCTAGCTTCTTAATTGTATAGCCAAAAAACATTGATCCAAGTACTCATAAAAAAATGGATCATACACTTCAAATGTATTAAAGATACGCAACATTCAAATTCTCATGGAATTTTCTTTAAGAAATTTCTAATTGCCATCAATGCAAAAATCCCTTGATGCCTATTCTTCATAAATCCAAAATCATCATAATTATGTCATCCACCATCTTAGTTCCACAATTATTCATCCCATCAAATAGGTTAGTCTTCATTGAGCAAATTTTATAAACTCACTCCCCCTGATCTTAGGTTGCTCGGCCGTAGACCAATCTATTGCTTATGCATACGATGCATTGAAAGCAAATAATTCCTTAGTTCAACGGGAACCATATAGACATAGCATGCTAGCTAGCCACTGATTATGGGGAAGCGCAAAGGTAGATACTAGCTACAATTATAGTTGTTATGCTAATATTCATGCAAGAGTGGAGATACTTGTAGCTCTACTAGAGCACAGCTTAGTGAGACACATTCATGTGTAATGTGGAATGTCAGTATTCAATCCAAGAAAGTAGATGACAACAAAATACAAAGCTACAAGCTTGCTTGCAATTAGTGTAATGAACTTCAAGTCCAAATACATACACTTAAAGATAGATTAAGGAAGGTTGTGCCTAATAAGTATATATATATTACTCACATTTTCTTATGCCTTTACCCAAAATTCCTCCCCCTTTTCATGCCATAACTACTTCAAGTAGCAATTTGCTTCATGCATCATCTATGAATAGTCACTTCTAATGCTTCATAGAATCTAATCATACTTCTAGTATTCATTGATTATGGCATAAAATTCACATATCCAATGTACTATTTAATATACAACAATAAACTTAGGGTAGGATACAACTTTGAGTTCTTGGACTAAAATATTAAATACTTAGGATTATACAATTTCTTGGCTAAATCGATTCTTATAAGATCAATTAATATGCCAAGTATAGTCCAATTGTTCATGTGCTTAAGAATATTCAGTTTCCCATCTACCTACATGGTAGTGATGCACAAAGAACTATAACCTTCTTGGTTATTCAAGGCTTCTTTATGGATAAAATGAATGTAAAATTTATTTTGATAGGCAACAGGCAATTGTTTATATGTGAAACATATAAATCTAATTTATTCCATGAGAAATTCGCACACATTACTTCAAGTAATAAAAATTGCAACTAAGAATATAAAATATTTCATAGTACGTAGTCTTCAAGCTAACAAATTAACCATTAACCACTTAATTCAACGGGAATTAAAACTTAATGCACCACGAACACTACTATCAACACTTCGGGATATGAATTTCAAAATACAAGTCTATAAGCACATGATTAAGTTGTTCTTCAAGAAGCTTGAAAATTCAACTTTCAATGCAATATGATATTCTCAGAATCATAATATTGGGATTTTACTCGCAAAGTGAGTCCCACAATGTATTTGTTATTTCTATCGGTCATATACTCATTTCAGAGAGTAATTAAGAAATACTTATGCTAAGTTTACTACACTTCAATGGTAGCAAAATATCCTACATGGATTAAATAATGACCATAACAAATAATTTACTATTCGTAGTAATTCCGGGATATTTCTTCTTCTTTTAAGGCATGCATATTAACATAACTTGGATCATGTGCATAGAAGTTTACTACATGTAAACGAGTAGCAAGGTGCAAAAAAGACAGTGGATGGTTACTCAAAAAATATTCTTAGAAGCATCCTAGCACTTTTCGGGATGATGGTATACGCAAATTTTTAATTTATACCAAGGATTCATTCATCCTAAACAAAACATATGCTAGGAAAAGTAAATATGAGCCTCTCGAAGATGACAAGTCTAAGGTCTACAACTTGGCAAAACATCAATTAAACTTCAGATTTAATATTATATACACGTTCATACATGCGGGTATGAGAAATATAGTAAATATGCGTAAACAAGGCCTAGGGTTAATTTATTTCAAAACTGCCTGTAAAACTGAAATTTTCAAAGGGATCCATGTAATTAATCCACCCTAATTGCATAATCTTAATGTACAAGACCTGTTTTGCAAGATCCGTACATAAAATTCGCATGATTTAGGCACCATATAATATGTGCCTTTCTATTTTTCTGGATTATTCCTTTGAATTAACCGCAGCTCAATCAAATATCATTGACTTGCCTTAGCAACTTCAAGTTGGTTATATTTGTATGTGCCGCGTGCAATGTCCGTGACCCGTGGGATTTGTAGATCAAACGGCGTGCTGGCCAAGGGTACGATACATCGTGAACGGCAACGGCATACGAGCCATGTGAAGCAACAATGAAGTCATGAAGCCGCATGCCGGTGGATCACACGGGCAATCCAACACGTTGCAACCGTGCGTGCAAGCCGGCAGAGGGCGGCTAGTAGCATACGGGCTACTTTCGGAGGCACGGTGGATTTGTAGGAAGGCCGACCGGTGTCGTGCCCGCCGCGGACTTTGAGAGTCCTGGCGTGCAAAGCGCAATAGCTTAGGATTGGCCACGTGCAAGTGCAACAACGGCAGCCAAATGCGGTGGCCGACTAGTAAGCTTGCCCCGCATGGCTTCAATCGTGAGCAATTTGAACGTGGATGCATGTGCCTTAGTACGCTACCGCAGGGCAATTTGCGGCGATTATCCTTGTTCTACTCGATTTTAGATTCAGATTATTACGACATGCTGGTCGATGATAATATTCGAATAGATTGAGCTTCCAGCGGTCTCGGTGATGAGCCGTAGGGATGGTGGTGCACATGCATGGTCTTTGCAGATCGGCGTTCAAGCCATCAAGAATTTTTTATTAACCCTAAAAGCAATCGGTAAAGCATATATAACTAATAGCTATATGTACTTCGTGTACACAACTTTATATTAAGAAGTAAAAATATCTCATCCAATGATCGAGACAAATCTACAGGATATGATTATTTTCGGTACCTTTTATTCTTCAACTCGAGAGACTGTCGATAGGGACAGTTCGGCTAGGCCGTGGAGACTGCCGTGGACGATGAGTCGATGCGGGCAGATTTGTAAAAGGAGAGGTAGCAGATCCGTTCCGCTAACAACATCGGGGGATGTCGACGTCGTCGGAGTAGCCGCGGCGAGGCATCGGCTTCAACGACGATGTCGACGAAGAGCTTGTCGTGGCGATAACGTGTTGTGAAACATGTGTCGCCGGTTAGGACCTTCCCCTCCGTCTCTCATGATCACGTAGTAGATGAAAGTAGTAGAACAAGTAGACACAAGATAGAGAGACTATTCTTTATTCATCTCGAATATCGATAATTACAACATAGATCTCCCACGTATATATAGTCCCGCCAAGGCCTAAGAGTTTTGGTAAGAGCCCACATACAAACGGACTAGGATTAGGATTCCTCCTTCTCCTTTCCTTCTAGGACAGAGTCCGTGTGTTTTACAACAAATAGTTCTCTTCTTTTGTACGGATATATAACTTTTTAGCATCGTACCACTCTTCGGATAACATTGTCACTAATTTTTAGCACCACAAACCAATACATTTTTTTAGCATTTTGGTCTTAGTGGCAAGCCACCTCACCTCTCCACGCTGGTTTTCGGATGAAAAGACGGCGCAATGCCCTGATCATCCCGTTCCACCGTTCCCTGGTAAAAAAATAAAAAAAATCAGGCCGACCCAGTTTTGGTACGCTCCACGATCCCATCGGGACGGGGGTTTGGGCAAAGATCTCAAGCCCGGTAAAAATTTTCTTAGCCCGAACCCAGCCCGAAATATATTTCTTGCTATTTTATAGTGCAAAATGCACAAGTCGCTGCCCAAGCCCGGGCTCTTGAGCGAGCCGACTTACCCAGTGGGGACGTCATGAGCAAGATTTTTTGACCCAAAATAAGCGGGTTTTTTTTCGCCCGACCTGAACCCGACCCGCCCCGAAAAATGCTCACGAAATTACTTGTTGTACACCATGAGTTGCTGCTGTTGTACGTTGGTGAGCACGGTGTTTTTTTTTTTTTTTTTTTTTTTTTTTTTTTTTGACAAGAGTTCCAATTAGAGAATATGAAGACCAGGACAAATATTAAAGTGTTTCAAACTATTGACGGAGTGTCTTTTGGCATGACGGTTTAGCTAATGAGATGGCATTGCCAAGACCGAGGAGATTTTTTGTAATTGTCACAATTCGGAGCTACCAAGTCACAAAATCCTCTAGCTTCCTTATAATAACAAAAAAAAACATTGCAATTAACGCGTCTTAACAACTACTGTAGTACGCTTCGAAGTTCTTGACCAAGCTAATACAAAAAAGATTAACCTAAAACGGTTGAAATATGCTGCCATGAAGTACAAGAACAATCACGGATTCACGATGGGACGATCCGTGGCATTGATTGATCCGGCCACCATGCACGCACGACGGCGTTGACACCTTGTGTGGCCCTCCCAAATGCTGGTCACCTGGCCACCTTCTCAATCCAAGCGCTGGACAACGCCAGTTCATCGCATCGCCGGTCGTGCCTGGCCTCCAATATTCTGCTGTTTTATCTAAGTACTGTTTGAAACACTTTAATCTTTGTTTTAGTCTTAATATTCTCTAATCGAAACTCTTGTCAAAAAAAAAAAAAAATCCACCGTGCTCGCCAACGTACAGCAGCAGCAGCTGCTCACGGTGTACAGCACGGAAAGAGGAGAGGGAATGGGCCGGTCCGATTTTTTTTTTAACCGAACGTAGAACGGGATGACAGGGGCATTTCATGTCTTTTTGCATTCAGGAATCAGCGTGGAGAGGTGAGGTGGCTTGCCACATAGATCAAAGTGCTAAAAATGTATTGTTTTGCAGCAACACGGTGCTAAAAAATTAGTGACAACCGCTAAAGTACTATCTAGAGAGTGCACATCTGTTATGATCTTAAAAAGTCATATATCCCCTATCTGGCTAGTAAAACATATGAGATTCGGTCACAAAGGACTACCAAATACGTATGCTCGTGTGTGCGCCTCCATCCATCCAAAATCCGAGTCGGATTTATAGATATATACCGGCACATGTGCTCGTATTTTTCCATATTTATTTTAGGATTTTTCGTCGTTATGCTTTAAGTAGTAGGGGACATACTCGCGCCCGTAGTGAACTTCAAAATCTGTCGGCTCAGACGTTCGAATGTGCTTATAGGGGCAGGTTTGCGTACGTGTGTTCATAGGGTAAGTGTGCGTGCGTGTTGGGCGTTTACATTGTCCTGTATAATCTAAAAAATATGGTTTCAATCAAATAGATAAATAGTTAATATAATAGAAATATTTCTTTTCTATAGAAAATAGAAATAAAATTAGTTAGTGAGCATGTCAAGAGACTAGCTAAATAGTTCCGTAAAGCTAAGTTTAGCTATTATTAAGAAAATAAATCCTCCAATAGATTCTTTACGTTACTCTTCAAATTAGCTAGTTCTTCATCCGTTAGTCTCCGCTCTCTATTCATGGAGAGTCCTGGTGGACACCCTGGTGGTTTTAAAACTTTGTCATGTAAACTTTTGGTCTTTGGATATTAATTGAAACATAGGTGCATTTTGCTCTTGAACTCCAAAAAAAAATAGAAATAGAAAGATCGAGTATCCTTAAAACAATTTCCTTTATACATATTTTTACAACATAGCCCAACAACAAATAGGTCCACGCCTCACGGGCCGAAGCCCACACGCACAGGGCGGAGGCAGTCAAACACGGAAATTGTCCCTTTCCTTGCATCTCGGGTTCTCGGTAGTGTGCTTCATGGGGCGTGCTAGCTGCCGCCCACCTTATGGTGTGTTTGGTTGGAGGGTGGAGTCCAACCCGAGTGGGTCGAACCTTTTTCGAGTGTTTGGATGGGGGAGCGAGGAGGGATGGAGCCAACCCGGCATGGAATATTCAAGTGAGATCTTGGGTTGGCTCCGATCCTCAAAAATCTGGGGGACAGAGCCGCTCCGCTCGGTCGAGGCGGGGAGTCACCCCTCGGCTTTTTCACCTCCTCTCTTTCTCTCTCGCATACGCTTTCGAGTCTCGCCCCGCCCGGTCTCGCCCCCGCCGGCTGCTCCACCAGGCCCCGTCCCCACCGGTCCCGCCCGGCCCGGTCTCCCTTCCGCCTTTCCACCAGCGCGTCGGAGGAAGAGCAGGGGTTTGGGACGCCGGGAAATCGGGCGCTGCGAGACGGAGGCGAGCGGAGCGACGGGGGACGAGCGGCAGCGTGCGTAGCGCCCGGCGGTGGTGTGGTCGTAGCGGCGGCGGCAGCGCGAGGAGGTCGCCGTCGGGTGCGGGTGCGAGGCGCGGGAGCCAATGGGAAATCTACGATTATGAAAAGTGGGCTTCGAAGATATACCATTCCATGGCCCCGGGCCGTCGATTTACCACTCGAAACGTGACCCGTCGGCTAAAATACCATTGGGTCGCTTTTCTTCTCTTTTATTCCCTTCTTGCCCCTACCCGTTTGTTTGTTTTCTTTCACGTTGCTTCCCCGGCCCTAGAAACGGATCGAGGCCGTGGGTCTTCTTCTCCGACGCTCCACTCCGTCGAGGCTCCACTCTCGTCCGCCACCTCGAGCTCCCGAACCCGCCGGGCCCCCTCGGCGGCGCCCCCACGCGGCGATCTAGCTCGGCCGGGGCCCCTCCTCCCCTCGGTTAGAGGTTCCCCACCCGCCAAGGGAGCTTGGCGCCGCTCCCTCCCTCCCCATGGATTGCAAGCTGGAGTGAGCTAGAGCCGGCCATGGCCGCCGGGCGGGGGAGGGTGGGCGTGGAGAGGCGGGAGCTGCAGCTGCGTGCAAGAAGGCGAGCGGGGTGGGCGTGGGAAGGAGCCGTGCGCGTGCAAGAACAACGACCAGGGTGGGCGTGCGGCGGTGGAAGGAGCGCGGCCGTGCAAGGGCTTGGACGGCCGAGTCGGCCTCGATCCGTTTACGGGCTGGTTTCGTTCCATGGGGGAAGCAACGTGAAAGAAAAAAAGAAACAAAGCGAGGGGCAAGAAGGGAATAAAAGAGAAGAAAAGCGACCCAATGGTATTTTAGCGGATGTGTCACGTTTCGGAGTGGTAAATCGACGGCCCCGATTGCGAATAGTATATCTTCGAAGCCCACTTTTCATTTAAAAGAAGTAGAACGTGAGGCGACGACACGGCCTCAGGGTGGCCACGATATCAAAACTGTTTTGGCCCGTTCGATGCCCAGTCTTCGGCTCCGATTGGCGGATGGGCACAATGCTTGTGCAGTCCACGCTGGGACGCCTCCACCAATGGCCAGCCGAAAACGCACCGGAGAGTCAGCGAGTCTGTGCAGACGACGTGAGGTGCGTCCAACCAGCAGACGAGAGCCACACCCGGAACAGTTACAGCAAGTGCTCGTCTGGTCCCACGAAACCACGTGTCCCCAGCCAGCGGACGACAACGCCCGACGGAGCAGTTACACTCAGCACGTTCACGGTATGGGCGGGCGGCAGACTCACCGTAGGGGATGGCCACAACATGTGCCACTGCAAGTTGGGCCGCTTCATTTGTTTGCCTTTGGGGTCCGCACAGCAGTGCCTGCGGCTAAATATTGACCAGCGTCAGGCGGGTGCCGGGGTGGGGCGACGACCGAGAAAAAGATCCACGCCCACCTTTGCCTCTCGTCTTCCCACTGCTGGTGGGATCACTTCCTTTGTTTGCCTTTGGGGTCCATATGGCAGTGGCTGCAGCTAGATGTTCACAGTCGCGTAGGGTCGGGAGGGTGTTGGGCTGGGGAACGGTGCCGAGATAAAATCCGCTCCCAGCTTTCCCTTTCCTCTTTCGTGATGTCTCTGCCGCCGACGTCAGGTGAGGAGCTCGCTTCGCCGTCTTTTCCGTTGCCTCCTCCGCTTCCCTCTAAATCTTGTTCCACCTGATTCGGTTTCCCCGACCGCCGCATTTCACCGTGTCTGCAGGTGCCGAGGGGTCCGATTTAGATCTTCTGCTGATGAGCTGCTGAGGAAAACCGCGTCGCCCTTGGAGGAGGAGAAGAGGCGGCGGCAACGACCGGAACGACCAACAACGGCCGGGGTCCACAGCCCACGTGACGTTTGCTGGTGAGATGCTCGTTCCCATGCCTCCTTGCTCTTTTTAATTTGCTAATCTGATTGCAATTGGCCGGATCTCATGTGTGTCTTTGTGTCGTGAGGTCTTTCCCTTTTTTAATTCTTCGCTTTTCTTTCCTTTTGCTCGTGCTCGATTGTCTCCGTGTCGCGTTTCTCAATCTTCTTGTCTAGATTCTTCCCGCCTAATTTAAATCGATGTGTCCTCACAAACGTTTGTCGCCTCATTTGGTTTGTTGTTTGCGTGCCCATGTGATGTGCTTGTTGTGATGTTGTTGCTTGTGGTCAAGGGAGCTAGAAGTTATGAAGAGATTAGACTCTCGCTTATGTACTGCGAGAGATACTTTGCATGTCCTTTTCTCTTTTACCCGTTTCTTTGTACCCAAAACTTACTATTTGTTTCCTTGGTTGTTCTCGTGTTTGCCGCTTGCTTTTCTATACCATTTACATACCGTCGTCCTTATAGACCTGCTTGCTTATGTTTACTCTTAACGTGATATATGATGTAGCTTCCAACCATGGTTTTTTGCGTTGTTGCCCACCCCGCGCCCGGTGACCGGGCGTGCAACCATCCGTGGTCCGTGTTTGTCGCAAGTGGGAGTACCGCGTATGGACCGATGATGGTCCAATAAACCATGTTGATCTTGTGCTTGTCGACGAACAAGGTTGCTCTCGCTACCTTTTTGTCACCATCTAGATGTTTGTTTCTCGTAGATTACCCGCTCATGGAACATTATGTCTTAGCTATCTCAATCGATCTCGTTTCTTTTCCTTCGAGGCAATTGATCTCTATGGTGAGATCCCCGGACCGAGGTTGATGCCAAGAGCCCACTCATAGAAGAGGATGGTATCTATGTGATTGGTCATTCGGGGTCTCCAATGCAAAGTCACCTACAGCCTATTGACGCCCCGCTACATGGTTGAATTCACCCCGCACGCCACTATATCGGCCGCAAGAACCGACTTTCTGGGTTCCCAAAGTATGCATACAACATCACGCCCATAAGTGGCCTCCCCCGCGCATGTTGGTGACACTAAGAATTTTATTGGTTAGTTGATATCTACCCATCCTACGTCCTCTCGAATTTAGTCTCCTCTTGTCTAAAGATAATTTGGTCGCCATTATTGTAGATACCATTGGCACATTGGTGGAGGTATCTGATATCCAGACGGTGCACCTGCCCAACAAACCTGCGCCCACGCTTGCTAGACACATTGTTCTTAGGGACATCAGGTCATTGTTAATGCCATGGTTGTTCCTTTTGTTGTGCTATTGTAAACAAGCTAATATTAACACATATACTGTTGTGATATCAATTCCAGTTATTCTGAGATCAAGATCACTCTTTGGGGCCAGAGGGCCACAACATTCAGCACTGAAGGTGTCTATGACAGCAATCAAGCCAAGCCCATTGTTGTCCTGTTTGTTGGAGGCCTCATGAAATCTTACCAAGGTGTGTGTTGTTGTTCTATTTTCTATGCAATGTAATCTGTTGCATGCTCTTTTTGAATACACACTGATTCATTGATTTCTAGAGGTCTAAATGTCATGTCTGTGTGTTTCAGGCAACTGCTACCTGAGTGGCAACGCAGCATCCCGTTGGTATTTCAATCCAGATATTCCAGAAGCACGTCAGTTCTATGAAAGGTGCATTCCCTGTGCAAGATACAGACCATACACTTTTCTTCACATGTCGTTTCCATGTCATTAGCTGAGCTGATGTATCTTGTCTGTGTCTAGCTTGAACAACCAAAGGCTTGAGATAAGATCGGTTCTCGCACGATCAAGATAACGCCACGTAAACGTGCGCCAAAGAAATCTTGAAGAAAAGAAGTTGGACCAGCTAAACGGGATGGATCCATATGAATTCGCTGTAAGAATCGGCTTCCTTGTCTTGTTACTGTCCCATTGGTCCATTTTTTTTTCTCTATGGACGCTGAGAGTTACACGCTCCATACCACAGGATGATGGGTACCGCTGTACTATCACTATCGGAAACTTTCTTCCCAATGCAACGTGGTGGTTTCCATCCTGCACCAAATGCAGCAAGTCTTGTGTCCCAGATGGTGTTGGCTACAAATGCATTCCTTGCTCGAACATATTGTTCAAGTTCAAGTAAATGCTTATTCCACACCTTTCCATTCTCGTTGCACGCTATAGCTGAACGCTGACTTTAAACTCATAATAGGTACAAGCTGTGTTTCTTGGGCATCGATGAAACAGGTGAAGCTGAGATGGTTTGTTTTGGAGACATCGCACGGCGCATCGTTGGCAAACCTGTCGACCAGCTTCTGAGGACATCTACAAGTGGTGTTGCATATCCACCTGACATAACAAAGCTTGTCAATCTTAGATTCACTTTTGCAGTTAAATTGACCCAGCAGAGCTTCTATAGAGCCCAGAAGACCTACAATGTTGTTTCTCTTGTGACATCACATGGTCAAGACGTTCTCGCCTCCCGATCTTGGCGGGAGCCGATCATGACCATTCAGTCTTGCCGAAGTCCGCCGATTCGTCGACAAAAATTTTGGTGAAGATACAGACCAATTGTCGCCTGCTTCTGCACCTGATGGCCTACACTCTTCACCAGACCTTATAAATGTAAGCTGGTTCTGTTACATTTGCTTGTTTGTGCCCTTTGTGATTTCATCTATGCGTAGCTTAAATCAAATGCTTGTTGCAGACTCCACCACCAAGCCTTGCCACCCCTGAAACACCAGTGGCGAAGAAGCATCCAAGAGGGTAATATATATTCTTACTCGGGTTTAAAACAAATATGCCTTCTGTTTCAAAGATGTATACCTATGTTTTTTCCCCGTGCAGCAAAGACGACAAGGCCACTACACCTTCTCGCAAAAGCTTCAGCTTGATAAAAGGTATGCCTTTTTTTGCTTTTTTTCCTTTGCTAGGTAACCCCATATGGTTTTGCTTTACCTCCGCCGACGCTTCTTACATTACCGTGGCCGACACCATTGAACCTCGTTGAAGATGACGCTCTTCTCTCGGAGTGTTCTTCCGCCAGCGAAGGCTAGATAGACCAGTCCGTTGATTTTCTCCTTGCACTCGCTCTCACCAATGTGTTTTGCATCAACACCCTAATAGATGTGTTCATTTGCTGCAGATACCATGCACGATTTCAAAGCTTTTGGTTGGATCGGGCTAGCTAACATCCGTCGCCCGTAGAAGACCTCCGCCTATTTTTTTGGTGATGTGGCGTCCTTCCGCACCGCAAGCTAACACATGATGTTGCGTATGTTCGCCGGCCCAGTGTATTGGCCTCGAGCAAGAAGAACTTCTCACTTAGTTTGGCCCCGTAGATGGGCATGTTTATGTAATTTGATCGCCTTTTCGTTCGGTCCAAGAGTAGCACCGGCGGACCGAAACGCACAAGCTTCTCTAGATACAATTATCATCGCATTGTGAGACCGGGAGAATCTGTGACTCCTAGCCGGCCTGGGAAAACTATATTCCCCCGATCTAGCTTGCTTTAGACCCGATAGAGCTCTAATTCAGCAACTTATTCGACCGTTTGAAGTAGCGTGTTGTGTGTGGTCTAATTTAGCTCGCTAATTCAACAAAGCCTTATTTCGTCTCTTATGACGCCTCTCGTGCTTTGTGCATAGTGATTTGTGCCTATGTGGTGTTAGTGTTGTTCTATTTCTCATCTACAATCATGGCCATTGACTCGCGCGCATGGGCGCGCGCAAATCACTAGTAATGGTACATTTCCCATTGCCTCCGGGAGCATCCGACCGGGCCGAGCTGCGTTGGCGGCGATGCGGAACAAGGAAGGAGAAGTTTAAGCTTTGTCGACTTGTTGAAAGAAACGATATTAAATTAGAGCTGGGTGTTCGCTTTTTTTTTTGATAACAAGTGTTTTGCGTTTAATATGGCTTCACCTAAACAAGATTAGCAAAGGGACGAGACTCTATAAAAAAATGTACTATCTCTCGGTCTATAATAATAATAATAATAATAATAATTACATTTAATCTAATAAGTAATCTAAAATTAATCCAATAATTAATCTAAAATTACTTACTACACATCCGCTACAAATCTAATCAAATTTGTGATTAAAATGTTGAGAAAGTGTACATTTTGAAGAGGGTGGGGGTAACATCACCATTTGAGTAGGAGGGTGATTAGAATCCTAAGTTCAATCTAATACATCCATCCAAACACGTGACCGGGTTGGCTCCAACCCTTTTCAGTTCTCGCAACCAAACATAGTCGGGGTTGGAGTCATCCCGAACGAGGGCCTGAGCCAACCCAACCCACACATCCCACAACAAAAACACACGGTTAGAGGTGGGGCGGCCCACAGAGGCCCTTTGGCTTTGCCCATCGTCGTCTTCAACCTCCGTCCGCCCGCGGGGCCGCCCCGCCGGCTCGCCCGCCGCCGGCGCAAAGAGGGGCCCGCCGGAGTTCCCCGCGGCTAGGGCCTTCTTCTCCTCCCCTCGAGCTCGAATCGCGCCGCCGCCGCCATGGACGACCTTGAACTCCCCGCCGCCGGCCCATACCCATCCGGATGGGTCTATCCCGCCCCGGGCTCGGCGGCGCCCTGGCCGTAGAAGCTCACCGCCGCCGAGCCGCCGCCGCCGCCGTGTCGACGGGCGCGCTGAGCCGGCCAGGCGCTTCTATAGCCGGCGGCGGGGATGGAGGCCATGGAACCTCGCCGAACCCTAAATGCCGCCGCCGTCGTCGGCAACCCTAAAGCGGCGGCCTTCGCTAAGAACACTAAAGCTACGCCGCTGCGTCCCGGCAGCCGCCACCCGTCCCCATCGCCCGCCTCGCCTGCCGCCGTTGCCGCATTCGCCTCGGCTCCGTGTAGGATCCGATGGAAGCCTAGGGGGGTGAATAGGCTTACCCCACGAAAATGACTCGTTAAAAAACTTTAACACACTTGTCGTACCAAGGGCGCTGCATTGTCACAGATAGGTGCGACCGCCGCGTAGCCGACAGAGACAGAGGCGAGAGACAGAGAAGGAGGCCCGTCTTCTGTTATTAGGGCGCGGCACCGCCGTGCTCCCAAGCTGCATTGCCGCGGGTCACTCACGAGTGACTCCGAGGTGAAGCTGAGTGATGTACACTTGTTGCTCGTGATTCACACTAGTTCCCGCACAAATACTTCACAGAGAACAAACCAAATATAGCGTAAAACCTTACAACAAAGTAGATCGACGAAACCCTATCTCTCACAAGATAAAATATGCAAGAATATAAAGAACACAAGTGACACAAGGATTTGACCACGTGGTTCACCGTCGCCACACATGTGCCGGGCTACGTCCACGTTGTTGAGGTTGCCACATAAGGCTTAGCTTGCCCACCGGGCTTGCTTTTTCCCTCGTTCACAAGTCTAGGGAGTTAACCCTAGAGATGTGGGGTAATGTATTGATGTTTGTGTGAGGTTACAAACCTCCCAAGGCTACCACACGAAGGGGGCAAGCTCAAGGGCGACGCCTAGCCGTCTAGGAGCAAGCTCCAAGAGTAAAGAACCCTAGGGTTCCGGCCAAACGTGAACCAAATGCTCTTTTGAGTGGGGGAAGTAGTAGATCCGGTCTCCAATCGAAGTTTCTGCCCTTTTCTCTCAAAAAATCCCTGGTGGGAAGTGAGAGATTGAGTGGGGAGCTCAAGGTGCTTCAATGGAGGTGAGAGAGAGAAGAGCAAGAGGTGAGTTCGGCTTTCATTTCGAGGTAGGAGATGAAGTGAACCAGGTGACCGTTGTGGGAGGGGTAGAATAGGTATTTATACCCCACGGGCCCAACGGTCGGTTAAGTGTGGCAAGCGCCGATCGACACGCGGCACCGCTCCTTACCATATGCGCTGCTTCGCCGCGCTTGACTGACAAAGAAAGGTGTGAAACTTGGTATTTTGTCGGGCCGGTCGCTTGGAGTGATGTTTTGTGTGCGGATTTGAGTTTAGAGCACTTGGTCCACAGATACCCGAGAATCCTAGCATCCCTCTTGATAGTACGGCATTTCCTAAACTCAAGATTCAAAAATATGAAATAATTTAAACGCCTTGATCCCAAAACACCATCATCTAGCTTATTTGATATCTTTGGACACCGCATCAACTCCTTATTTTATTTCCTCGCATGTCATCTTCGTAAAATCTCATTAGTCCTCTAATTCGGTGGTCATCAACGCCAAAACCCACTTAGAGCTTGATTGTACTTACAATCTCCCCCTTTTTGGTGATTGATGACAACCAAATTAGAGCTTACATAAGATGTAAAGTCAAACTTAGATTTCGAAGACCAAGGATGTAGGAGCCTCCCCGTAAATATGTGAATGAGCTTTGAATTCTCATTATTGACATGAAAGGTCAATTTCACATGTTTAGGTGTAGTGAGGCTCCCCTAAATGTGTGAGTGAGATTTGAATTCTCAATCTTGACATAAAAGTCAAGTCACTCATTTAGAAGGGATGCAAAGCCTCCCCTACATCCATGGTTGCTGTGGGGTGCTCAACAGGGTGTCACAAGTATATAACCGTGATGCATATGACAGAAGTAACTGATCAGAGCACAAAGAGTTGTCTGTATGCACAGGTGTGCGCGGCATTGCCGCGCCGAGTGGTGCAAAGACTACCGCGCCTATCGGAGACCAGATCAAAACAAGGTAAACCACAACAAATATGACATGATATATAAACTAAATATGCTAGATTAAATTAAACAGAGTTTAAACATCCAAACGACCAAATCTGAGAAATAACAAGTCATAGGTGGCATTATTACATAAAATAGAGTTTCTCTCGAACTCACACCTAACAAGCTACACTCAAAGGATCTAAACTCAAGAACATCTCTGGCGCAACATCCTCGAACCATCTCGAGGCGTCAAAAAGTGTTTGACCCTCTCATTTCTTCTAATTCTCTCCCCTTTGGCGTCAAGCACCAAAAAGATTATAGAAAAGAGAAGAAACAGAGCGGAGTCACTCCTCACTAGTATCATCCTCACGACTCGAAGCGGTGTCCTCGTCCTCCTCCTCTGAAATGGCTGCACTGGCCTGCGCGGAGCGACGAGTGGAGCGTCTTGCTGGGGCCTGGCTGCGAGAAGGAACCTAGCAAGTCTGAGAGATCCTGATCCAAGCTGTCGGGTCCCCGAGAGCCTGGAAGGTCGTACTGAGGTGGTCTAGGGATAGAAGGAGGAACTGGGAGTCCTTGCTTCTCCCTAACACTCTTGAATGCCTGTCTCACCTCCCTGCGCATCTCATAAGTCTGCTGAGAAGCGTATGCGCAGTGCCCAAAGATGGCCTTGATCCACTTCTTTACCTTGGATCGAGAGCCACTGTGTCTCCTGGGCCTAGAGCTAGAGGGCTGCTCCAAGTCCTCTCTGCCAGCTGAGGTGCCTCCTGTAGTGTGTCTGCCACTAGTCTTCCCTCCCTGCAAGCCATGGGTCTTCTCAATGTTGTAGGCTATGTGGAAACAGTCCTTGGGAAAGATCTTCCCTGTGACCCTCTCAATGACAAACATAAGGTAGGGAGCATATGGCGATTCCTTCTAGCATCGTCCATGGCATTAGCTAGGCCGTCTCGGATGAACCTCCCAACATTGAAAGTCTCATCATTCCTGAAGTGAGTGGCGGAGGTTTCTAGCATATCCATTGATATCTCGAGGCTGCCCCATCCTTGGGATCAATGGTACATCGGGCAGAGGTTGTTCATCACATAAAAGAAATCTTTGAGGCCCTTCCTCTTGCCATCTAGACTAGGCTTTGCCCAACAATCCTTGATCACCCCGATCTCCACGAGGCTCAATCTCATGAATGTGCGTCGGAACCGGGCGTGTGCTCAGCCCCGAAAACCAAGAATCTAACAAAAGGTGACAAAGTCCACTGTAGTGTCTCCTATCGGTCATCCAATGGATGGTGTGCGGCCGCCCTCGTCCCAAAGTGGTAGGTGGCGTGGAACTGACTCAGGATCTCCTCATTCCAATCATGCCTGAAAGCCATGATATCTGTCAACTCAAACCTGTCACAGGCTTCAATGGCCTCATTGAAGGCATCCTCCTCCTTTTCTGCCATCCTCTCAAAGTCTATGTAGTGGACAGTGGTGATCTTGCTTTTGGTGGAGTGGAGGAGGACGGTGAGATAGAAGTTTGAGTGAAAAGCCACCCAAAACCTCTCATCTACGCCTTCTGTCCTCTCATCTGAATAGACATTGTAGGCCCTTTCATCTGCCACCTCTCTCTGCTTCCTGAGATAGCTGACAACGGGGATTGGCTGAGTGTTGACAGGAGCTGCCATCTCATAGACACCCTCAACCCTTTGTGCCATATAGGTGCTATCATAGATGGACAAGTGCTCGGGGTGCCTAGCTTGATCACCTTCGGGCACAATAGTGTACCCAAAGCCGCCGCCGCTGCTCCTCCTCGGTGAGTCCCGACGACCCACGTCGCCGCCACCGCCCCTCCTGCTCAGATTCTTTCTTCCTCCCGCTCTCTTCTCCACGGCCTTGACTCTCATCTTCCTTTTGCCATGGGGATCACTTCCGTGGTCCATCTATGCAAAAGATAGGATTTTGGTAAGAAAGCGCATAAGATAGAGTGTATAGTGGCCAAACATATGTAGGAGAAAGGTTAGCAAGATGAAACTTGATGTTCGTGAGCAAGCCGCCGAGGGGTGAACTTTGGGCAGCGCTGGGCACCGCCGCTGTAAGGCACGGACCGCCAGTGTCATGCACGCTGCACCGCCACAGTTGTAAGGCACGGATCGCCTACTTGCATGCACGGCAATCGCCGTGTGTCATGCACGCTGCACGCCTCTCCCCCTTGCTCAAATCATCAAAATTCATCTCGCCAAACACTTCTAATACATCTATTCGACACAATTTACATTGCTATCATAATTTCGTAAGCCAAATCACAAAATGGGTGTAGATTGTCCATGGATTTAAAAAAAATTATGAACTAGAGTGAAAAGTTTCTTCGATATCCCGGACGGCGACGTTAGGGAAGTCCGAGACGACGGCGGGGCCTCGGAAGAGTTATGCTTAACGGCCTGCCAACCCTGAATCGGTTCAGCCGGAGGTAGGGTCCAGCGGGGTCGGAAGAGCACCGCACGCCGCTACTGGTGTAACCGGTGTGCCTCGGCGGCCCTTGAAAACCCGAGGACCGAGTACCGCCCACGCCCGGCCAGATTTCATAACCGCATCAGGTCTCCAAGGTGAACAGCCTCCGCCAATGGAACAATGTAGGCAAGGGAAGTCGGCAAAACGGATCCGTAACTTCGGAAAAGGATTGGCTCCTGAGGGCTGAAGCCGTCCCGCCCGGAACCCGCCGCTGCCGGGCGGACTGCTCGGAGTTGCCCGGGCGAGAGCTGGCCGCGTCGGCCGGGGACGGACCGAACGGTCGCTGTGGCCTTCCCCTGGCGCCGAACAACCGACTCAGAACTGGTACGACAAGGGGAACTGAATCGCTTAATTAAAACAAAGCATTGCGATGGTCCCCAATGGATGCCGACGCAATGTGATTTCTCGCCCCGCTCTGAATGTCAAAGTGAAATAGCCCAACCGCGCCGGTAAACTGGTGCGGAGTAACTATGACTCTCTTAGTAGCTAAATGTCATTGCCATCTAATTAGTGACGCGCATGAATGGATTAACGAGATTCCCACTGTCCCTGTCTACTATCCAGTTTAAACCACAGCCAAGGGAACGGGCTTGGCGAAATCAGCGGGAAAGAAGACCCTGTTGAGCTTGACTCTAGTCCGACTTTGTGAAATGACTTGAGAGGTGTAGGGATAAGTGGAGCCTTCGGGGCGCAAGTGAAATACCACTACTTTTAACGTTATTTTACTTATTCGCGTGGGTCGGAAGGGGCACGCCCTCCTTTTGTTTAAGGTCCGGCTTGCCGGGCCGATCCGGGCGAAGACATTGTCGTGTGGGAGTTTGGCCGGGCGGCACATCTGTTAAAAGATAACGCAGTGTCCTAAGATGAGCTCAACGGCAACAGAAATCTCGCAGGAACAAAAGGGTAAAAGCTCGCTTGATTCTGATTTCCAAAGATTTAATACGAACCGTGAAAGCGTGGCCTATCGATCCTTTAGACCTTCTGAGTTTGAAGCCAGAGGTGTCGAAAAGTTACCACAGGGATAACTGGCTTGTGGCGCCTAAGCCGCTCATAGCGACGCTGTTTGCTTTTTGATCCTTCGATGTCGGCTCTTCCTATCATTGTGAAGCAGAATTCACCAAGTGTTGGATTGTTCACCCACCAATAGGGAACGTGAGTCGGGTTTAGACCGCCGTGGAGACAAAGTTAGTTTTACCCTACACGATGACCGTGCCGCGATAGTAATTCAACCTAGTACGAGAGGAACCCTGATTCACACAATTGGTCATCGCGCTTGGTTGAAAAGCTGGCGCCGGTTACGCATGGTGTCGGATTATGACTGAACGCCTAAGTCAGAATCCTAGCAATCGCGCCCGTGCCGCGGCCGCCCCGACCCACATTAGGCGTTCGCGCCCCGCGGGCCCACAAAGTGGCTAAGTCCGTCCGGCCGACGCAGCCGTGGCGGACCGCCCCCCGAAGCTCCCTTCCCATCGGGCGGCGGGTGAATCCTTGGTAGACGCACTTAAAAACGCGACGTGGGCATTAGGCGGCAGAGTGGCCTTGCTGCCACGATCCACTGGAGATCCAGCCTCGCGCCGCACCGGATTCGTCCCCCCCTCCACTCCCGCCCGCGGATTCGTAAAGCTGAACTCCGTGTGAGTTTGCGGCCAATCGCTCGAAACCATGAAATTGGCTAAGTCCGATAAGGCGCCCGAGCCGAAATGAGCGGGGCGCCTGCGCCCGCAGCGGAAATCAGCGGTGCTCTGCGTCCGTGGGCGAAATGAGCTGCTGCGCCCAAGGGCCCGGCGGAATGAGCGGTGCGCCCAAGCGCCCGCGGGCGGAAATGAGGGGTGCGCCCAGGGGTGCGCCCCGCTGCGGCGAAATGAGCGGTGCGCCTGCCGCCCGTGGGGAAATGAGGGGTGCGCCCATGCGCCCGTGGCGAAATGAGCGGCAGGCGCCCTGCCGCCCGCGGGCGAAATGAGCGGGGCGCCCATGCGCCCCGCGGGCGAAATGAGCGGTGGCGCCTAAGCGCCCGCGGGCGAAATGAGCCGAGCGGTGCGCCCATGAATCAGCCCCGTGGCGGAATCACAGGCGCCATGCGCCCGTGGCGGGAATCAGCGGGCGCTCCATACCGCGGGCGGAATCGCCGTGCGCCCCATGCCCGTGGCGAAAAGTGCAAAGGCCGCCAATGACTAACATCACGTGCAAAGCGAGGCCGGAGCGAGCAAGTAAATGCTCAAGACTTGAGCCAATGGCTTGGCAAGACGGTCAAGGAAAGCACGACGCCGGAAAGAGAAACGACGGGCTAAACGCGGCATTAAACAGCCACGAGTCCTCAGAGACTTGGTTCCGAACGGCCTCCAACACTGGGTGAGACAAGGCCTACCACCCACTGCGGCAATTCCAAGAAAAAGACATAAAACGAGGATATATGTGTTCCTTCACTGCGAAGGGTCGAAGGTTCGGTCCGTCCTCAAGAAAACGACTTAGTGCGCCAACTTAGCGGACTGACGGTGTTTCGAGGACAAACACACGGAAACGAGTGGAACACATGAGAAA